>OVAP01002847.1:0-18206 GCA_900406295.1 Aurinia saxatilis
CTATGTTCGAATCATACAGTGTGATTTCAGGACAACTTTCCTTCACGATCGTCTAATTTATTAATAATATAAATGTAAATGAAAAGAAAAACTGTCTATTTAGACACCAAGTGTTGGAGTCTGTGACTATAGACTCACAAAGAATTCGTAATGGTCTAAATATACACCAACTTATATAAAACATCATACGACATCACAATCTATAGTTATTCGGTCTAAATAATCAAACTGTTAACTGATGTTACTTTTTCGTGAGAATTGCTAACGTTGCATTGTTGTGCTGGACTTTAATGTCATGTTAGTATTCACATCATTTTTTTTGGTTGGGCCAGACCCAATATTGATGGGCTAAAGCCCAAATTAAATAATTAAACCAAAGTTCTAGACCTAAAATTGAACCGAAAATTGAAGAAAAAACATTGAACCGAAAATTAAAGATGAACCAGTTTTGTCTTCCCAATAAAGTATAAACCAACCATTAGCCCATTACAAAGGGAACAATAAATCTTCTGAGGACAGTCTCGCTCAGTGTCTTCTTCATCCTCTGAAAGTCTGAATACTCTGAACTCTCCTCGGCTTCATCATCATCAGCATCTCCAGGAATGAATGGATCANCTCCTCAGCTTCATTATCATCAATATCTCTAGGAATGAATGGATCACCAACCCCTTCTTCTATTAAGATATCCACACAAAAAAATGTCTATTTGCAAGCTTTATTCATCCTCTAGATGTTTTTGCTCAATGTCCCTCCACAATGGTTTCTTATCTCGTATTGGTTCATATGGCAGCTTCCACCACATCCTTCTAATCGTTACAGTTGAATCTAACTCATCCCGCATAGTTTCAATGATATTACTTGGTCTGACATGACATCAAATCCATCACAACAATGCCATGTCAGCAAATCTCACGGAAAAACTAACATCCGTTAACGATTTGATGACTTAGACCAAAGCAGTGTAGATTGTGATGTCGTATGCTATTTTATATAAGTTGGTGTATATTTAGACTATTATAAATTTTTTATGAATCTATAACCACATAGTCTAACGCTTCGTATCTAAATAAACAGTTTTCCTAAACGAAATCCCAAAAACTAACTCTTAACAAAAGAAAAAGAAAACAAAAAAAAGGAGAAAACCAAGTGGAATATTTGAGCTATTTTGGATGGATGTGTAGTATTTCCGCCATTGTTCCAGTGATAGTAACATCATTCGAGATCTAAAATCCCATCGGCGGCATATCCGTGACATTTGGATCGATGGGTGTGGTTATTGAGAGCTTCATCTGGGAACCTACCTCAAGTGTCTTCCTCTTCTTCTTCGTTTCTACAATTTTGTCGATTTCTCTGTTTTCTTATTTCGCCAAAAACAGAACTTTTGGTAGCATTGATCACACCTTTTCCTCTTCTTTCGCTCGCTTCCGGAGATGCTTTCTTGCCATCTACTCTCTCTCTTCAGGTAATTGAAATGCTTTCTGTTTTGGAACCAACGTTGATCATTGAATTCATTGCTTGAATCTTCGCAGTGATACACGGTCTATGGTCGGTGTATGGAGAATTGGAGTTAGCATCATATGGCCTCACCAAAGAATCGATGCTGTTTTATCTCTGTGTCGGTTACTCCACTTCTCTCGTTCTCGGTCCTTTACTTGGGGTGCTTTCTGATCTCATGTAAGTCGTTTCTCAATCACCATCAAAGCGAGGCAAGTACTAACAATGATGTCAAAACTTTTGTAGAGGTCAGAAGAGAATCTGTCTCCTCTATTGCGTCTTGCACTTCATTGTTGCTGCTTGGAAGAGGATAACAATGAATCCAACTGCCTTGTTTGCAAATGTTTGTCTGTCTCTTGCTGGACTCATATACTCATTTGGCTTTGAGACTTGGCTCGTTGTGGAACATGAAAAGGTTTTTTGTGTTTCCTCACTGCATTTACGTTTATCATTACAACACAAAGTTCTGGTGTGTAATAATTAGTATTCTGTTTTGTAGCAAAGTCAGCGGAATGACTCGTTAAATGAGACATTCTGGTTAATGACTTTCTTCGAGTCTGCATCTTTACTTGGAGGTCAGGTGCTTTCAAATTGGCTTGTGGATGAAAATGTTAAGCATGGCATTGCATCGTCTGCTACGACGTCTCTGGTCTTGTCTGCTGTGGCCATTATATGCATTGTAAAGACTGCAAAAGAGCCTTTGAAGACCCTTCCCTTTAAGGATTATTCGACAGCTTTCTATGCATATGTTCTTCGTGGTAAGGCCTAAAGGGTTTCTTTTCTCTCTGTTTTTTTTATAATTCGTTTTGTTTCCGTTGTAGTTCGCAAAGCTAATATTAGTTTGTCGATTTGGTCAGATAAAAGAGTATGGTTTCTCGGAACTTCACAAGCCTGCCTCCAGTTTGCCACTGCAGTCTTTTGGATTCTTTGGGCACCAATCGTAGTGGTACGATCATGCTTCCTAATATATATGGCAGTTACTTCAGTTGACATTAGGCATGCACTGAATATATTTTGTATTATTATTATCTGCTTAAACTTAAATTGAGTTATGGTGGGTCAGGCTGATGGGCGAGATGTGAATCTGGGATTGATATATCCATGTTTCTTGGGTTCAAGAATGCTTGGGAGTACAGTTTTCCCTTGGCTTATGAGTGGACAATCATTGCTCCGGCTTGAAGATTGCTTAGTCTACATATACTCAATACTGGGGATTGTGTTTTCTATAGTAGCCTATGATTATCAGGTAACTGACTTGCTAGTTTCAGAAAAACGTACACCATAACGAACATAATGTTGATGCCTGTCATATAAAAGGCCTCACACGTTAAAATCCTTATCCTGCAGGAAATCCGAATCTTAGTGATACTTTTCTGCTTATTTCATGCCTGTGCTGGACTGGTCCTGCCATTGCTTGCACGATTAAGGACCATGTAATGCTCTTAGACACATTTATATTTTATCCCTTATTATTTAGATGAGACAATAATCTTTCTTCTCCGTTGTCATGAACTTTATTTTACTAATAGGTATGTACCAAATGAATTGCGTGGAGGAATGATAGGCCTCTCTCATGTCCCAGCTAATGCAGCTATTTTATTGTGCTTAATACAGGTATTTCCATAAAGAAAACACAGTGCTTGCTCTTTATCTTAATTTTGCCTGTTTCAGTCACCTAAGTTAATCTTTATATGGCAGAGATTCTCCCATAAGATTGAGAATTCAACGGTGATGGCTTTTGGTGCCATTTCTTTTTTCACTGCATCTGGTTGTATATATTTATTGAGGCGATGGGGGAAGTCACCACACCAAGATTGGCACAAATTATGATTCTGATTTCTGAGTAACTCGCAGTCTCTGGATATGGGACTTGAGCAATTAAGAGGAAGCAAGACAAGACAAATCTACTTGTTTCCTCTCGACAGTGGTTAAAAGCAAAACTCAGTTTGGTATGTGATCTTTTGTTAATGGTCTCATTTCGATTCTGTAGCAGCATGAAGTGAGCAACAATTAAAAACCTGGAAGCTCGAGGATGCAGTGAAAGCAGCATAAGAGGTTTGACTCGTCAGTTTGAGAGAATTCTAATTATTTTTAGATTGACTATTTGTTTATTTATTCATATGACTTTTGAAGGTTTTCTTTCTTTGGATCTTACAAGTAAATATGAATGAAATTTTCCACAGTTTACAAATCAATCTTCATATGATTGGTCTCTTACCCACTTGGTTACAACCCATTTTCTCCCCCATATCTAGGGACCCTTGTGGCCAAAGCTATGTTCTCTTCGATAGTGACCTGAAGGGAAAGTTAGAGAGAGACATAACGAACTCCAGTTTCTCCATGGTCCAAATATTCAGTTTCCTCGTTTACAGATCTTCGTGACAAAATCTCAGTAAAAATTCCTTGTAGATCACATAGGAAACAAAGTTTGTGGTTGTGATGAACCGATATAAGAGAGATAAGAGAAAACATAGTGAGCGAACCTGAGAGAGAATATTGAAGAGGAAGAACCCGATAATAGAGAAGAAGAAGCAAACATGTGGAAATCTCAAACCTCAAATATCTGTAGAATTTCATTTAAGAAGGAGAGAGATCCTTTCTTGATCTGATCACGACCGATGTGGCAATCAATTTTGATGTGCTTTGTACGCTTATGAAAGACTAGATTAGAGAAAAGGTACATAGATAAAAAATGTTAGTCGTAGTAGTCACTGTGATGAGTCGAGAAGAAGATGTTGTAACCATAATATTTCCCGAGTACATCAGCTAAAACATCGATACTCTGCCTCTTTGTACTACTTATGCTAACTACTTTAAGATATTGACCCATTGATTTCTTCATTTAATTGCTCACTTGATTGTAATTCTTAGAATCCTAATTTCTTCATTTGATTGTTTAGCTTCTTTCCGAATTCTCTCACTCGGTATTAGCGCAGAGGAAAACAAAATTGCGTAGGATTTTTTTTGGTTGGGTCGGATTTGGGACAAGTTTGAGTTGAGTTTGGATCAGATTTGGGTCGGATTTGGGTCGAATTCGGTTTGTCAAATTAATTAGGGATTAGTTATGAAGAATTCTAGAAGTGTATAAAGATTTTATTACTTTATTCATGAGACGCATAAGGTCTTTATATACAGAGGAGGCAATAACCTAAACCTAGTTACAAAGGGCTCAGCCCATATAAACAGACCGATATATACCATATCGTAATACCCCCCTCAAGTTGGAGAGTGCAAATCACACACACCCAACTTGTCTATAAAACTATCGAACTGTCGACGACCAAGCGCCTTAGTAAAGATATCAGCCAATTGAGCTGTAGTAGACACATGAGAGAAAGTGATCGTACCACGAACAAGTTCATCCCGCACAAAATGACAATCATTCTCAATATGCTTCGTACGTTCATGAAACACAGGATTACGTTGAATATGAAGAGCAACCTGATTATCACAATAAAGCGGAATAGAAGTAGCATGATCAACACCCAAATCACGAAGAAGATTCTTCAACCAAAGTATTTCTTGAACAGTAAAAGCCATAGCTCGGTATTCAGCTTCAGCTGAAGAACGAGAAACCACATCATGCTTCTTCGTGCGCCAAGAAATGGGAGAACCTCCAAACTGTATAAACCAACCCGTAATAGACCGTCGGGAAATGGGACAAGTGTTCCAATCAGAATCACACCAAGCGACCAGAGTTAGCGGCGTGTGTGCACGCATAAGAATTCCCTGGCCTGGAGTTCCTTTCAAATAACGAACCACCCGGAGAGCAGCATCCCAATGAGCTTATTTCGGCTCATTCATAAACTGAGTCAGCACATGGATAGAGTAAGAGAGGTCTGGTCTTGTCACCGCAAGGTATATAAGACGACCCACAAGACGACGGTATGCTTTAACATCTTTAAGAACCGGACCCTTCAATTTATGATTCTGTTCAACCGGAAAAGTAGCAGGCTTAGCTCCAAGTAAACATGTTTCAGCCACAATATCCAAAATGTACTTACGTTGACACAAATAAATCCCAGATGGACTACGAGCAACTTCGATCCCCAAGAAATATTTTGAAATTCCCAGGTCTTTCATATGAAAACACTTGCTCAAATAAGCCTTGAATGTTCCAATTAATCCAGGAGAACTGCCCGTAATAATGAGATCATCAACATACACGAGAATCATCAAGCAATCTGTACCCTTCTTAAGCGAGAATAATGAATACTCAGGAATAGATTGAATAAAACCATAATCCAAAAGTGCATGCTGCAATTTAGCAAACCAACAACGAGGAGATTGGTGAAGACCATACAAAGATTTCCACAAACGACACACCCTCTTTGGATTCAACCCGCGAAATCCCGGTGGAAGCCTCATATAAACCTCTTCATCTAAATCTCCATGAAGAAATGCATTGTGTACATCCATTTGATGTACCTCCCAATCAAGAGAATAAGCCACCTGTAGAAAACAGTGGACCGATGTCATCTTAGCGACATGTGCGAATGTCTCTTTAAAATCAATCCCTTCGACCTGATGATTTCCTAAAGCCACGAGGCGTGCCTTATAGCGTTCTACCGTGCCATCAGCCCGTAATTTAACCGTAAATACCCATTTACTACCAATGGCATGTTTACTTTCAGTTAAGTCTTCAATCGTCCAAGTACCGAGTTCTTCAAGAGCATCAATCTCAAATCGAACAGCATCACGCCATCTTACATCTTCCATAGCTTGAAAATAAGAGCTAGGAATCACCACTGAAGTAAGAGCAAACAAATATCGAGTATGATTGTCTGAAAACCTCTCACAACTCACATAATTAGAGATTGCAAAAGAAGAAGAAGAATGCAAGGAGGAATCAGTCTGGACCGTGTTGTGAACATAATCTCTGAGTTTCGTGGGTAATTGTCGGGTTCGTCGGCCACGGCCAAGAAGCTGCTCAGAGGCAACCACTGGATCTGTGGGTTCCTCAGAACATTCAACATCCGAAGGCACCCGGTCTACATTCGAAGAGCCAACCGCAAGGCATAAAGACTTCGGGACAGAAGTACCTGTAGTAGGAGGTAAGGACGAAGTAGATGGGGACTCCTGGGAAGAAGAATCAGGACTACGAGACAAAGAAAATTTCGTCGAGTCAGGAGAAACAGAGGACGAAGACAGAACATCCGATGCCTCAATATCCGGCGAGAAAACCAAACCGGAACCAGAAGGTAATACCGGGTCAGAATTAATAGGCATAACCGGTTCAGAAGCATGAATTAAATTTGGTTCAGACTCAGAATTTGGTACAGCCTCAGACGACACAGCAGGTAAAGAAGATGTCGCAACATCAGTAGAAGAAACCAAACTTGGAAGAGGAAGTGATGTATCATCTGCAAGAGGCACTGGCAATGGCCTAAAATCCTCATCTTCAAGAGGCCGATCAGAGGAAGAAGCCGGAGAAGTTGGGTCAGATGGTAATGTGGATTGCAAATTCGAAGACCGCTCTGCAAAGGGGAACTCTATTTCAGAGAATATAACGTCCCGAGAGTAAACAATTCGACCAGTCTCAAGATTATAGACACGCCACCCTTTCTTACCATATGGATAACCAAGGAAAACACAACGAATGCTCCGAGAGACAAATTTATCTCCCTTTGTGTTCTGATTATGAACGAAACATAGGCAACCAAACACTCGGAGGTGGGTTAAAGGAGGAGCCCGATCATATAAGTACCCGAAAGGGGTCTTGCCATGAAGCAATGAAGTTGGCGTGCGGTTAATCAAATAAGCCGCAGTGAGGATACACTCTCCCCAAAACCGAAGTGGAAGAGAAGCTTGAAACAATAATGCTCGAGCCACATTCAAAATATGTCGATGTTTCCGTTCTACACGGCCATTTTGTTGCGGTGTACCCACACATGAAGTTTCATGAATAATCCCTCGTTCACGAAAGTAATTGGAAAGACAAAGAAATTCAGTACCATTGTCGCTCCGAGTAGTCTTAATGGTCGTAGTAAACTGTCTCTCAATAAGTGAGATAAAATCTCGTAAAGTCTGAGAAACCTCTTGCTTGTTTGAGCAACAAATAAAGCCAAACACTCCGAGAATAATCATCGACTAACGTGAGAAAGTAACGTGCTCCACAATGAGCAGCTGTTCGATAAGGCCCCCACAAGTCACAATGCACCATTTCAAAAATAGCTTTAGTTTTATTAGAACTAGTAGGAAAAGAACAACGAGTCTGTTTGGCGCGTATACAAATCTCACACGCTTTATTCTCCAAAACACCAGTACTAGATAAAGTAGAAATAGGTAATAAATCTAAAAGCTTCGAAGAAGGATGTCCTAAGCGATGATGCCACACGGCTTGAGAAACTGGTTCCATCCGATGTATTGCTCCTGGAAACTCCATCCCTCGAAGAAAATACAGACCATCCAACTGCTCAGCCACTCCAATCAGCATCCTGGTAATGCGGTCCTGAATCAAGCAAAGCTTATCAGTGATCTGAAACATACATGTCTTCTGTCGATTTAACTGAGATACAGAAATCAAGTGACAGTGTAATCCATCAACACACAACACGTTCTGTAGTGTAAGCGTAGAACTTAATACAACGGTTCCTTGTTGCATGGAAAAATTCATACGTCCATCAGGTAACTTAATGGGTAAAGGCGGAATATTATGAACCTCAAAGAAAACTCAAACAACCAGTCATATGATTGGTAGCACCGGTATCGATTATCCAAGATCCCAATAAAAACTTACCCGTGAGTGTCTCAGATGCAGGTGGTTTTCGTTCATTCAACATAGTAACCAAGACCTTCTATTGTTCATCGCTCAGACCCGTAATGTCAACTCGATCAGCAGATGTAATCGTATGAGCAGATGATGTAGCCGGAGGTAAAACAGAACTGTGAATAGCATTCACACGCGCATCCGCAGGACCTTGAGATGAACCTTGTCCTTGAGATGCTGTAAGACAAGCTCTAGGACGATTGCCCCACCAATCTGGATAACCGAGTGCTCGAAAACAATTTTCAGCCAAATGTCCTTTCCGATTACATGCGGAACAGAGGAGCTTCGAACGTTCTTCCCGAGACATCGAAGGACGAGACACCGAGCTCATGGAAGGTTGATGTGTCTGAGTTCGAGCAGCATAAGCAACTGTACCCAAAGATCGTTCATCAAGAGCCCTATAAGTCCGCTTGGAGTCTTCGTCTTGTGTCACCACTTGGAAAGCTTCATCGACAGAGGGTAAGGGATCTCTCGATAATAAATTCGACTTTACTGAGCCAAAAATCGAGTCATCTAAACCCTTTAAGAATTCATGAAGACGATCTTCCTCCCTTTCCTTCTCCAGATTGTGACCGGTAGGACACCCACAATTTTTAGTCACCCTAAACTCAGCCAAAGAAGTCCAAAGCTGCATGAGTTTAGCGTAATAAGCTTCAATTGTCAACCCATGTTGACGACACATAGCCAGTTTTGCCTTAATTCTCTGAACTCGTTGCCCGTTCTTTACTGAATAACGTCGTTTAATATGATCCCACAACGAACTAGCAACTTCAAAATTTGAGAGAGAAGACCTAACCTCTTCAACGATCGTGAGTTTGATCCATGACAAAACCAAAGCATTATTTGTCTACCAATCCTCGTGGTCCTCTGATTCCTCGCCTAGGTCCGGAATTGTGCCATCCATAAAAACCGTATTTCTTCCGAGATCTCAAAGCTGTGCGAAGGTTAGAGGACCATTCGTTGTAGTTTGATCCGCTAAGAAACGGTTGTGAGATAATGAAACCATGATTATCACTAGAGGATAAATCATATGGATCAATTCTTCTTCTCTGTCCGTCAATTTTCTGTGGTTTAGTAACCTTCACCGCACTAGAATCATCAACAGTCGAATTGTCACCCATGATGATTAATCACAGAAATAGAACCAAGGAAACCCTAGCTTGAACAGAATAAGCTTAAGGATCAAGTAACGGAAAAAGGCGTAAGAAAAATTAAAGACCTTAGCTTGAGAACGAATAACAAGCGTAAGATTTAGGTAAAAGAAGAAAAGTTTGAGCAAAATTTGTGTTTATAGCTCTGATACCATGAAGAATTCTAGAAGTGTATAAAGGTTTTTTTTACTTTATTCATGAGACGCATAAGTTCTTTATATACAGAGGAGGCAATAATCTAAACATAGTTACAAAGGGCTTAGCCCATATGAACAGAAAGGAAACTATACCAAAACCGATATATACCATATCGTAATAACATGTAGACGAAATTAACTCAAAAAGGTCTAAGAAAACACATGAACACATAGTTATCATTTTCGTTGAGATTAGTTACCTCCTAGGTAAAAAGCAAAGTAACTGTTGCTTCTTCTCTTCCCAGGTTGGTCACCTGTGAAACGTTAGCCAAAATGCAAGTGATAAAAAATTTTATAGTAAAAAAAATTCACTAGGAACATCTTTTTTAACGTCGCAGAATACTCTTTACCATAAAGGCAAAAACCGATACTGGAAGACTGCTTTCCTTGTAGTTATGGGGTAAACAAGGTGAAACTTGACGAGAAACTATTCTGAGTTCAGGGTCAGGCTCTGTTCTCCAAAGTCAAGATATTTGATAAAACCTTTTATTAATCAAGAATCTGAAACAGTTCTATCTATAACGAACCATGGTTATATCAATATAAACCATTGTAGACCGTCCAAGACCTTGGATATAGAGCATGATACGTGGATTTGTCTTCCTTCATGCTCCAGTCCCATGATTCTATTCCTAAAGCATCTGTTTTACCACTGCATAGATAACATTGGTGCTCAAATGATCCGTGACTCGAAAGTCCATAAGCAAGAAGATCACAAAAAGTTGTTACGAGGCTTACTTTAATCACTCTGGCTTCTTTGCGCATAGATTATTTGAGTAATTCACTCCACCGGGTCTTGATAACCAAGGAATTAATGTGCATATATGTTTGTTGTGTTAGTGGTGCAGCGTAAGAACGACTAGCTTGTAGCTCAATCAAGAGGGTTTGAATCTCTTGAGACCTAGAACCTAGTTTGTAGCTCAATCAAGAAATTCGTAAGAATTACTTGAGACCTACTTGGATTGATTAAGAGAAATTTAATCAACTCTTAAGACCAACTTTCTGTGTTAATGAATTGAATCAAATTAAGACAAAGCAAAAGAGAAAAGTCTAGTTCAATCAATAATCAAAAGCTGCTTTCTTTAAGAACAATACAATTGCTTAAATATAAGTCTTAAAAGTCGGGTATTACCGACCTAGTTATAAAAAGGAAAACCTAAACCAATTGTTTCTAAACCAAGCAATAGAATAAAAAGGAAATACGATAAAACACTAAAATGGAAAAAGGCTTCACGATGCTGCTGCATCAGGTCCCTCCAACTAAAAAGGATTCGACCACGAATCTGAAACTGGCAAAGGAGGAACGAAACGAGATAAGCATTGCACATTGAACACATCTGACGTGTTGATGTCACAGGTAGATGAAGACGAGAAAAATTGCATTAATGCGCTCCAACACTACCAAAGGACCAATATTCTTAGACGTCAACTTATAATAAGCATGAGCACACAAACGATCCTTAGGTAAAACGGCCCAAACAAATTATCCTACTTCAAAAACAAAGGACCAGTATTCTCCATGTTTTTGTTGCCCTTGTTGTTGAAATCTCCAGCGATGATATTTGGCATACTCGCGAGGCACTTTCGAAGTTCTTATCCTTGTGTCCACTTGTAAAGTTGCATTCCAACGACTTGATAACCAATCCACCCGTAAAAGAGCACAATATATCAAACTGGATTCGAAAGACTCTCCTCCTCATAAAACATAACAGTGACATCGTTAAAGAAATTCAATGGCATCAAGGACATAGCTGCTTTTAAAGCCGTCAAACGAGCATGGTTCCATCTGGATGGTGAAAAGTTGCAAGAGAAAAACACCACTGGTAGAAGTGTGAGCATGGAAGAAGCAGCAAACAATCGCATATGAACCCATAGTGGCCAAACAATATCAAATAAAGAGTCCACATGCAAACCGAAGGGAAGTACTAGACCACCATAAGTATAGACTACGCAAACTACACTTTCCACGTTCAATAACCACAATCCTTCATGTCTTGATGAAAAATCCTCATAAACTACCAAGGAGATGTCAAGCATAGGGCCATGAGTGATTATAGAAATTGTTGGGTGTGGAAATCCATGCTGTAACGCCCCGACCGTTCCTACCGGTGAGGTCCCCATGCCATCTCCCAGCCCATGGGCCCCACTCCTGTCTGACGGTCGGTGCGTTAATTTCGGGATGCTCGTAAGACTCGTTTTACTAACCCTACAACCACCACAAGATCTTTCCCCGTGTTTTATCCTCACTCACACGGTACCGCGAATACTTCCCAGTAGGTCACCAATCCTTAAATCACTCCAGTTTAAGCACGCTTAACTCTGGAGTTCTCTCTGGACAAGTGACCGAAAAGATAAGTGCACTTTGGTGGCATAGGTAGCCAAATCAATTCTCTTAAACCTCTCCACATATACTAGAAATCGGGATGTTACAATCACCCCCACTCACAGAGTGCAACATCCGTTGCACACCAGGACCATCACCCGCGATGGTGTGAGCCCACATGACTCCACACTCGTCTGGGTTCGGCTCTGATACCAAATTGTAACGCCCCAACCGCCCCTACCGGTGAGATCCCCATGCCCTCTCCCATCCCATGGGTCCCACCCCTGTCCGACGGTCAATGCATTAATTTTGGGAGGCTCGTAAGACTCGTTTTACTAACCCTGAAACCACCACAAGATCTTTCCCCGTGTTTTATCCTCCCTCACACGGTACTGCGAATCACTTCCCAGTAGGTCACCCATCCTTAAATCGCTCCAGTTTAAGCACGCTTAATTCTGGAATTCTCTCTGGACAAGTGACCAAAAAGATAAGTGCACTTTGGTGACATAGGTAGCCAAATCAATTCTCTTAAACCTCTCCACATATACTAGAAATCGGGATGTTACACATGCGTAAGGGAATGATGATGAAAACAAACTTGTTGCCTCCATAAAGAATATCGTAAGCATCCAGCACGTACGTAAGAATATCGTAAACTTTAGATGTGGGACATTTTCCCACTTAAGCTTATAAGTTTAATGAATCACTTTCATTTACTTATGGGTTAAGACCCATTTGTTATTCACACCCATATTTTATTATAATCCAATAAACACTTTAATAAAATAATCTCCAACAATCCCCCACATGAATAGAAATGACTCTAAACATATGGACCTACTTTATAGACTCGAAAACAGGAAAAAAAATAAAAATTCTTACGATATTCACCACTTGAAAACAGAGCCGAGAACAAAGCTTTTACAAAGGGTGTCGCTCGACACCTACCTGAGTGTCGATCGACACCCCGACGAGACAGACGCACATTTCACTCCTTTCGTCGATGTAAACGCAGTAAGTGCCTCTTCTACTGGTTTTCTGAAATAGCTAACTACCTTGCCGCGGAGAAACCTCCAGCAGAATTTTCAGGTTATCATAAGAAGAAATTTCTCCACGACATAAGGCACTACTTTTGGGACGAGCCTTACTTGTACCGGCATTGCAAGGATGTCATCATTCGCCGTTGCTTACCTGACATTGAGGTCGAGGATGTTCTTTTCCAGTGCCATGGTTAAGGATATGGTGCTCACTTTGCAACTCTCAAGACGGTCTCTAAGGTTCTTCAAGGCGGGTTTTGGTGGCCTACAATGTTCCGTGATGCTCATGCATTCGTCTCTAAGTGTGATGCTTGCCAACGGAAAGGCAAGATCAGCAAGAGACATGAGATGCCACATAATTTCATACTTGAAGTGGAGGTGTTTGATTGTTGGGGAATTGACTTCATGGGTCCTTTTCCATCTTCCTACAAGAACAAATACATCTTGGTTGCGGTGGATTATGTGTTTAAGTGGGTTGAAGCCATTGCTAGTCCTACGAACGATTCCTCGGTGGTTCTTAAAATGTTCAAGACTATCATCTTTCCAAGATTTGGGGTTCCGAGAGTAGTCTTAATGATGGTGGTTCACATTTCATCAACAAGGTCTTTTCCAAGCTTCTCAAGCAATATGGTGTTCAACATTGCGTTTCTGCTCCTTATCATCCTCAAACTAGTGGACAAGTTGAGGTTTTGGATCGTCAAATCAAGGAAATATTCGAGAAAACAGTTGGAAAGACAAGGAAGGATTGGTCTCTTAGGTTGAATGATGCACTATGGGCTTATAGGACAGCTTTCAAGACACCTCCTGGGACTACACCGTTTCATTTGCTTTATGGGAAAGCTTGTCATCTTCCGGTAGAGCTCGAGCACAAGGCTGAATGGGCAATCAAGCACTTCAACTTCAACATCAAACCAGTCGTGGATAGGAGATTGATAGAACTTAATGAGCTAGATGAAATCAGACATCTCGCCTATGAGAACTCGAAGATCTACAAGAAACGCACCAAAGCTAGACATGATCGCTCAACACAAAGTCCCTAGCGGAGGTTCCATTCCGTTATACGCTCCACCACCAGTCTAAAATCATGCACAAAGTCAGGCTAATGAATCTAAATTAAGCACTTGGTGGGAGGCAACCCACTTGTGAGTTTTCTACTCCTTATCTTATTTATCTCTGTTATTTTTGGTGTTTTTGAATGTTTTAAAAAAATTCGAAAATTATGATAACCTGAAAATTCACGGACTAGAGACCAGCACCCTACCATTTCAATGGTATATGGTCATTGCGACGAAGTGGTTTAGAATAAATATACAGTAATTTAGAATATAGACTCTAAAATAAATATAAGTATAGGTTTATTATGACAAAAACCGGTAAAATACGAGATATATCAACTCCCCCAGACTTAGCTTTTGCTTGCCCTCAAGCAAAACATAAACCAAACTGTGAAAGAGGTTTGAAAATATAAAACTCACCTTGCGTGGAGGATTGGAATGATCTTGGCCAACCTAGTAATCCACACACTTGCTTGACTAATCCAATATTTAAACGCCTTGTACTTCTCCAAAGATTTTCTTAGCATCCAAATAAACCCACAGCCTTGTTACGAAGCCGATGCCATTTTCATAGCTTGTCTCTCCTTCCGATCTCAATGCCTTCGAAGTTCTAGACTCTCTTTCNCCTTCCTATCTCAATACATTAGAAAGTTCTAGACTCTCTTCCTATTTGATGCTTGACAAACCCACGCTTGAACAGAAATATTCACTACTCACCCCCAGACTTGAGTAACACTAATATTAATACTATAAAGAATTTATATTGACATACTAAATTTTTCTGTTTCTCTTTTTTTCTTTCTTTTTCGTTTTTTTTTTTTTAGTCCCTACCACTTCAAAACACTGGTATGTGGTCATTGCAACAAAGTGGGTCACACTATCAACCGCTGCAAGAAATCTCCGATCACCTGCAAGGTTTGCAACTCCACCACCCATTCTTCAGAAGCCTGCCCTAGGGGAAAAAATTACTCGTCTAGGGGGAAAGAGGAAAAGAAGAGACAAAAGAAAAGGGAAAAAGAGCGTGAAACTGAAGTAGTAATAACCCCGAAAGACTCTAGCTCTGATACGGACTCTGCAGCAAAGACGCGGGATAAAATAATGTGGAATCAAGATGCGAGCACATCAAGACAGCACAAAAACAAAATGGAGAACATGCCTACAGATCATCCTTTCTTAAGGGTGGATGAAAACATGGCGTTGGAAACTGATTCTTCATATGTCGACTCCAATAGCTCAGCAAATTTGGCTGCAGATTATGATGATGACGGATTCACGGAAGTTGTCTCACAACGACACAAACGGAATCAAAGGGGCAAAGGCCCCAAATCTCTGTAAATTATGTATACATATATTTTTTTTTATTGGAACGTCCGCGGATTTAACAATCTCAACCACCGTAGCATATTTTTAAAATAATTAAAGCTGAATAGACCACTTTTTGGAAGTCTTCTTAAGACCCATGTGAAGAAGCCGAAGCATAAGAATTTCTTAAGTTCTTTACTACCCGCAGGCCCGGCCCAAGGCTAAAGCCCAAGAAGCACAAGCTTTAGGCACAAAAATATTAATAAGAATATGGGCAGCATAATTGAACAAGTTTTTTATTGTAGTCTAATGGTTATGTTATCATTGATTGTAAATCAACCAGAGTTCAAATAACATTGAGGGCATATATATATTTTTTTTCTTTAGGCAGCCAAATATTTTAACATTTGTTGGGCCGGCCCTGACTACCCGGCTGTTTTTTTAAGAAAACTATGATTACTCGGAGTTAGGGAAGATTGGATACTTTGGCGCCCAAGTCTTAAGGTGTCCATTGTATATAAATCTCTCCAAATGATTACTTTGGAGGTAACATTACCAGAGTCAAGAGACTCGATAATCGTATCGTTTTTGTATGCGAAAAATAAAGAAACATTGAGGAAGGATCTTTGGGAGGAGATAATCTCTTTGTCTTCAAATCAGAGAGTGACAGGCAAACCATAGACGGTAATAGGGGATTTTAACCAGAGCCTCTACCCATCGGAACATTCCATACAAGGAAGTCAAAACAACAATGCGGCTACAAGAGTGTTCGAGGACAATCTTATTCAAGCAGGTCT
This sequence comes from Aurinia saxatilis, assembly GCA_900406295.1. Lineage (NCBI taxonomy): Eukaryota > Viridiplantae > Streptophyta > Magnoliopsida > Brassicales > Brassicaceae > Aurinia > Aurinia saxatilis. The sequence continues at coordinate 16,126 of OVAP01002847.1, forward strand.
AGAGGAGCTAACCTTCAGAGGGCTTACATACACTTGGTGGAACAACAACACCTTTAATCCCGTAGTGAAAAACTTGGATCGTCTGCTAGTAAATGATGAGTGGATCCAAGCTTACCCCCTTTCCTGCGCTCACTTTGGTGAACTAGATTTCTCGGATCACTCACCGTGTTGACTAAAACTTCATTCAACGGCGCCACGGCAGAAAAACTGTTCAAATATTACAACATGCTCCTATAAATGAGGAGTTCTTACCCTTGGTAGCAGAGCAATGGTACTCAACAAGCGTCTATGACTCTGCTATGTATAGAGTCGCGAGAAAGCTAAAGGAGTTAAAAGGCCCAATCATAAGGTTCAGTAGTGAGAAAAATTCAGCCTTGGAGAAAAGAGTAGTGAGGCCCATGAAAAGTTGATTACGGCTCAAAGATTATTTTTGCAAAGCCCAATTGTGCACAAGCAGAGAAAGAGAAAGAGGCCTAATGGAAATGGTAAGCTTTAACACTCGCCAAGGAAGCATTTCTTTGTCAGATATCTCGATTTACATGGATGAAAGAGGGCAACGGAAACTCGGCCTACTTCAAATGTATCGCTAGTAACAGACAATCCATAAACCATATTCATTATCTGATTGATGATACTTGTACGCAATACGAAATGCAGCAGGAGATCAGCGACCATTGTATCACCTATTTCAAACGGTTACTCGGAGAGGATTCTGGCCCTTCTATGTTCATTTCCGAGGATATCGCAAAACTGCTTCCGTTTTGACGCTCTCGGGAACAAAAATGAAATATGAAGGTTGGTTTCTCATATGAAGATAGAAAGAATGCTTTCTTTACTCTACCAAGGAACAAAGCATGCGGACCTCATGGGTATTCGGCAGAATTCTTCAAGGGTTGTTAGGGAATTATAGGGCTAGAGATGACGGAGGCTATTGCAGAATTCTTCTGGTCTGGTTCATTACTGAAGCAATGGAACTCTACCAACTTGATCCTGCTCCCTAAGATATCAAACGCTTTTAAGGCTACCGATTTCAGGCCAATAACGCTGCTAAACACGACCTACAAAGATATCACCACGATGTTGACACGACAATTACAAAATCTACTGCCAAAGGTAATCACAAATGCTCAATCTGCTTTCCTGAGGGGAATACTGTTATCCAAAAATGTCTTACTCGTCTCTGAGATTATTCAGGGTTACAACCGGAATAATATATCATGCATATGCATGCTTAAGGTACGTAAGAGCTTTTGATTCTATTAGATGGGACTTCATCATCACCATCTTACGGGCTATAGACATTCCAGAAAAAATTGTTCTTTGGATTGAACAATGCATTACAACAACTTCGTTTTTTGTATCTGTGAATGGTCAACTAGGAGGGCATTTCAGAAGTGGCAAAGGATTGAGGCAAGGGGACCCGTTATCACCCTACCTTTTCGTCTTGGCAATGGAGGTTTTCTCAAAGCTTCTGTAGTCTCGTTATCAGTCGGGTGACATTGGCTACCACAAAAGAACATAACAGTTACAGATCTCGCACCTCATGTTGCGGACGATGTCATGATTTTCTTTGATAGTGATCCATCTTCACTACATGGCATCAATGAAGCGCTAGACTTTTTTGGTTCATGGTCGGGCTTGCACATGAACAAACACAAGACATAGCTATTTTACGCGGGACTGAATCATAGTGAAACCATTAATCTTCAGAATTTTGGTTTCCCTATTAGATCATTACCCATCCGTTACTTGGGGTTCCCTCTTATGCACAGGAAGCTAAGGATCACGGAGTATTCTCCTCTCATAAACCAAATGCCGGAAAATTCAGAAGCCGGGGAGCAAAGATGTTATCGTATGCGGGAAGGCTTCAGCTCATTACGTCTGGATTTTCACATTCTTGCTTCAAAAAGGATGCATCAAAAGAACTGAGGCTCTTTGTGTGAGGTTCTTGTGGTCTGGGAATATTGATACAAGCCGAGGGGAAAAGGTGGCTTGGCCAAACGTATGCACACCAAAAGAGAAGGGTGAATTAGGACTCAAATCTATCACAATATGGAACAAGCTATTGTGTTTGAAACTAA
>OVAP01002848.1:0-18206 GCA_900406295.1 Aurinia saxatilis
ATTTTGCGTGGAAACCGGCCCTCGCAAACGACGTGCTTTCTTGTAGTGCGTGTGACACGTATCAACAAGAAGTTTTCTCATGATAAGATTAGAGAAAAAATCCTTACAAGTTTGAATAACCCTGGGGCAACCACTATCAAAATCATTCATCAAGATGTTTTCTCACCAACTCCTGGACACTCTTATATCACGTTAGTTAGTGGTTTGATATAGTAGTTTAATGAAGACATGAATGTGTTCTTACATATTTTCATTTTTTTTTGTTTTTTATAGGTACTATTAGCTATGTTTTTTCTACATGAGACTCCACCCTCGTATGAATCATAGGTAATTATTTACATGAACTTCTCTTGAAATTTTACACATTGATTTTGAGATTCCAATGCTTTCTATGCTAGTTACGCTACCTATCGTGTGAAGAATCTTACTCATGATGAAATTAGAGACAAAATCTTTACAATTTTTAATAACTATGGGGCAACTACTATCAAAATCGTTCATCAAGAGGTTTTCTCACCAACTCCTGGACACTCCAATCTCGGGTTAGTTGGTAGTTTAATGAAGACATGAATGTTTTCTTACATATATATATTTTTTTTTTCTATAGCTACTGTTACCTATATCTTTGGTTTGGAACTATGAATTAACTTTCAGGTGCTTTGGAACGATGAATTAGCATCCAAATGAATTTACCCGCGGTTTGGAACGATGGATTAGCATTCAGCTTTGATAAATTTGAAGATTTACCTATCAAAATTGTATTAGGGAGGCTGATGTGCCCAAGTAGTTCAAGGACGTTTGTGTGAAAAAATTATTTACGAAGAAAGGCTTCAAATTTATAAGCGCTACAACCTATGAGTGGAAGACGACATATAAGGAGATGTGTGTTCGTTTCAACTCTGCTCAAGCTGCAATACATGCTTTGAACGACTGTCAGTTTAAACATTTAATTCAAATTTCTCCACGAGACTCTACGCTTTTATGAATCAGAGGTAATTATCTACTTGAACTTCCCTTGTAATTTTACGCACTGATTTTAAGATTCCAATGCTTTCTATGATATGCTAGTTACGCTACCTATCGTTTGACACATATCAATAAGAAGTTTTCTAATGATGAGATTAGAGACAACATCCTTACAAGTTTGAATAACCATGGAGCAACCACTATCAAAATCGTTCATCCAGATGTTTTCACACCAACTCCTAGACACTCCAATCTCGGGTTAGTTAGTTGTTTATTGTTGTAGTTTAATGATGACATGAATGTGTTCTTACTTATTTTCATTTGTTTTTGTTTTTTATATCTACTATTACCTATATTTTTTCTACATGAGACTATACTCTCTTATGAATCATATGTAACTATTTACTTGAACTTCTCTTTAAATTTTACGCATTGATTTTGAGATTCCAATTCTTTCTATTATATGCTAGTTACGCTAACTATTGTGTGAAGAAGCTTACTCATGATGAGATTAGATACAAAATCCTTACAAGTTTGAATAACCATGGGGCAACCACTATCAAAATCGTTCATCCAGATATTTTCTCACCAACTCCTGGACACTCCAATCTCGGGTTAGTTAGTAGTCTAATGAAGACATGAATGTGTTCTTACATATATATACATTTTTTTCTATAGCTACTGTTACCTATATCTTTGGTTTGGAACGATAAATTGACGTCCAAGTGGTTTGGAACGATGAATTAACGTGCAAATGAATTAAACTGTGGTTTGGAACGATGAATTAGCTTCCAGCTCAGATAAATTTGAAGGATTTACCTATCACCATTGCATTATAGAGGCTGATGTGCCCAGGTGGATCAAGTGCGTTTGTGTGAAAAGAAATATTTACAAAGAAAGGCTTCAAAGTGATAAGCGCTACAACCTATGAGTGGAAGACGACATCTAAGGAGATGTGTGTTCGTTTCAACTCTGCTCAAGCTGCAAAATAGGTTTTGATTGACTATCAATTTAAACCATTGAATTCAAATATCTCCATGAGACTCCACCCTCTTATGAATCATAGGTAATTATTTACTTGAACTTCCCTTTAAATTTAACGCAATGATTTTGAGATTCCAGTGCTTTCTATGCTATGCTAGTTACGCTACCTATCGTGTGACACATATCAACAAGAAGCTTACTCATGATGAGATTAGAGACAAAATCCTTACAAGTTCGAATAACCATGGGTCAACCACTATCAAAATCGTTCATTCAGATGTTTTCTCACCGACTCCTGGACATGAATGTGTTCTTATATATATATTGTTTTCTCTTGCTACTGTTACCTATATCTTTTTTTTAGAACAATTAATTAGCGTCAAGGTGGTTTGGAACGATGAATTAGCGTCTAACTCAAGATAAATTCGAAGGATTTATCTATCAATATTGCATTAGTGAGGCTGATGTGCCTAGGTGGATCAAGGAAGTTCGTGTGAAAAAATTATATACAAAGAAAGGCTTAAAAGCGATAAGCGCTACAACCTATGAGTGGAAGACGACATCTAAAAAGATTTTTGTTCGTTTCAACTCTGCTCAAGCTGTAAAAAAGGCTTTAAACAACTGTCTGTTTAAACCACTGAATTCAAATTTCTCCATGATACTCCACCCTCTTATGAATCATAGGTAATTATTTACTTGAACTTCCCTTTATATATTACGCATTGATTTTGAGATTATAATGCTTTCTATGCTATACTAGTTATGCTACCTATCGTATGATACGTATTGATAGGGGTGATATTTTACCACTTTTACCATATATCTCAATTACTTTTTATGACGAAACTAAAGGATTTGAAGATAAAAGTGATGGTTTTCTCTATTTTATGTTTTCAACGTGTTTTGTGGAAATAAGGCTTTTTAGGTAAGAAATGGGCATTATTCTCCAACTTCAGAAATTCAGCACCAGATGTTCGGGGCCAGATGAATTTGTTCTGCATTTTGGATTGAAGTGAGAATTGAAGACAATCTAGCCACATGACTCAGCTGTCACATGGGATTAGAATCAAGTCATTCGTCCCAATAACCAAGAAGTTATTCACTTAATACGGAAGACTGGTGAAGAGGATCAGTTCCATGCTTCAGAAGTTTGGCTTTATATGAAGACCTTCCTCATCATAGATTTCTCTGAGTATTTGACACGAGCTAGATGAAGCAGTCAGATTTCCAATTCAACTGGAATGAAGCAATTCCAACGGTTAGATCTTGAGTTATGCTGATTCTACGAAAGACAGATTGTGCAGTCTCGATATGAAGCAGTTGAAGAACGCAAAAAAACAACGATCAATCAATTGCCATATTGGATCGATCGATCAAGGCCAAAAAAGTACCTTGAAGCCCATGAATCGAAGCCTATGAGTGATTCAAGGCCCAATGATCCATTAGAAGTTTCCAGACGTGTCAGAAGGTATTCAAGGGTTACCAAAATATATTTTTGGATAACTATCGATCAAATATCCATTTTATTCGATCGACTGAAGTAGATAATATCAAATATTGTGAATCTCTTCAGCTGATCTTCTCTTATCCCTTAATTGAAGGCCTTGGTCGTGTCTCCCTCTCTATATAAAGAGACTTTTCTTCTCAGAAAAAGGTGTGCCTCTCCACCCCACCTAGGTTCTAGGAGGAGCATTTTACCTTCAAAACTCTCAGATCTTTTGTTATTTCGTCTTGTTGTTGTAATGGAGAAGATTTCTCATCCTTGTCTACAAATTTAGATTTGGAGAAGTTTAATGAACCCTTTTCTATTTATTTATGGATTTGATTTCTATTGCTTTTGCTATTGTTGTTTTATTCATTTTTGAGTAGATCTTTTGTTCGTTTCAACTCTGGTCAAGCTGTAATACAGGCTTTGAACGACTTTTGTTTAAACCACTTAATTCAAATTTCTCCAGGAGACTCTACCCTCTTATGAATCATAGGTAATTATTTACTTGAACTTCCCTTTAAATTTAACGCAATGATTTTGAGATTCCAGTGCTTTCTATGCTATGCTAGTTACGCTGCATATCGTGTGACACATATCAACAAAAAGCTTACTCATAATGAGATTAGAGACAAAATCCTTACAAGTTTGAATAACCATGGGGCAACCACTATCAAAATCGTTCATCAAGATGTTTTCTCACCAACTTCTGGAGACTCCAATCTCGGGTTAGTTAGCATTTTAACGTAGTAGTTTAATGAAGACATGAATGTGTTTTTACATATTTTCATTTTTTTTGTTTTCTATAGCTTTTGTTACCTATATCTTTTCTACATGAGACTCTACCCTCTTATGAATCATAGGTAATTATTTAATTAAACTTCTCTTTAAATTTTACGCATTGATTTTGAGATTCCGATGCTTTCTATGCTATGCTAGTTACCCTGTTTGATATTTGTCGTTAATCTCTGTTTATGTTCTCCATGTTTACTTTATGTTTCATATTCTGTTTTGATATGAATCCAGATGTATTAAAAAAAAAAAGCAAGGGAATTGTAGAAATTCGAGATTAGGGGCTTTCAGTTAATGTGAGAATTGGTTTGAAATGGGTTTCCTAAGAACTTGAGAAATCTTCAAGACAAGTTGAAATTGTTGTGTATGTATCCCAGTTAAATCCAAAAGTAGAGATGTTGTGAGTTGGTTTGAGAACTGTTTAGTGGGGCAGATCGTGTTCAGGGTTTTTGTTGGCCATTTGGCTGAGAGTTTAGAGTCTCCCTGGTTTTTGATGAATTGGTATGAGAATAGCAGTTTCAAAGCTTTCTTGTTATCTTTCCTCCTTCTATGGAGATAGTTTGTAACTTTATTTGGGAACTACATTTTGTGATAAGTGTTCTTTTTCCAATCTGCAAATCGTGGACATAGTAGTTTCAATGTATTCTCTCTCCTCCTTCTATGGAGATAGTTGAACTTCCTTTGGGAACTACATTTTGTGATAAGTTCTGTTTTCAATCGGCAATCGTGGATTGCATTCTACTGTTTGCTGATACAAGAAAAAATGAAAACTTGATGTTCCTTGTTTCAGCTCTTCGCACCCTTTCTTCCTGTAAATTTGAATGAGAGTTGTGGAATGGTGAGGAAAAGAACAAAAGAGAAATTTTCAACTCTAAAGAATACAGTGCTTTTGTTTCAAATATCTTGAGTATGCATGATCAAGCTCGAAAAGCATTGGAAAGCGCTCTTGGTGGGAAGAAAAATGAGTTCGAGAAATGGGATCAAGAGATCAATATAAGAGAAGAATCTGGTGGCGGTTGGTTCAGTGGCTTATGGTTTTTGTAATATCAATATGATATCAAATGCAATCCGCTCAGTTTTGTAATCAAGGATACGTATTCTTTTGTGAACCAGAACACAAGAGGAGTGATTCCCTTTGACTCTTTGTAACTTCATCATCTTTGATTAAGCCTTCATAGACAGTAATCAAGAAAAGTAGTAATTATGTCTTAGGTATGTAAATGTTACGCTTTGTTATACATCTCAGTCATGATCAATTCTAGAATAAACATTTGACATTATCTGCATAATCAATGATTTAAACAATTTAATGTACTGTTTCATGGTCTGGTGAGAGTAGCATATGAAGAACTCGGAAATGTGAGTCACAGAGATAGATTCATCCATCGAAACACATACTAATTAGTTTCTTCAATAATACATTTCATCACTTCATATGCATAGAAAAGTACATTATCCAACCATTATTTGTAAAATGAAACATGACATTTTTTTTTAAAAAATGGTTTTTTTGGTCAACAAATTTTTAAAAATGGTCAGTAGTATGACAAAAAGCTTGGTCATGTGTGACGTTACTTTGGCAGAAGGTCTCTCAACGATACTGGTATTGTTTGTAAGCTTGTTTAAAGCGTGAGCAATGGCTAATGAATTGTCATTGCCTAAGGTTTCTGATTACAAAAAACTTACCTCTAGTCAGCATACAGTGATGTCACTTACATGAAGCATCTTTGACTGTGTTTGGTGATGGGTAAAAGATTTGTACATAAAAAGCATCTTTGACTGTGTTTGAAATCTACTTCCTGGGCTTCCCATTATTCTGGCCCATCTTCTCTGTTTATAAATCCTCTGTTTCACATAGACGTTTTATCAGATTCATATGGCTGTGTTTATATATTTCTGTCTCTTCAGTTTTGTACATGCTCTCTTGCTTCTTGTCTACAAAATGTCAGACGACATGGTTCTACTTGTAATGTTTCTTGACTGCTCTTTATATCCTAAACTCGACGTTTTAGTTTGAATTAATCACATGTTTAATGTTTGTTCAGGATTGGCTTCGGTCACAACGACAAGCTGTGGATGACTTGAGAAAAGCTTTCTTAGAGGCAGCTGATACAAATGCGGGGCTAGCCTCAAAGCTTGAACATGTTACGGGGAAAGTAGATCAGCTTCAAGAATATGTTCAAAGGTTTGTAGAGAAAAGAACATATATTCTTATATCTTGCTCAACATGTTCATCTATTGAACTTTGAACCTATATACTATAAAAAAGTTTGATACTGCTAAAAGGATCTTACTAATATTTGTTATCCTTGTTGGTTGATAAAATTTTACTAAAATTTCCATGTTGGTATTGCTTCTGGTTTTAGACTAGAAGAGAAGGTTTCCAATTCAGAGTCAGAGATTCAAGTACTCCATCAAGAGGTACCACAACATATCACTAGTTTTGTTTCTTCTTTCTGATACATATTAATACAAGAAGTTCTAGTTTTTCATGTTCGTCTAAATGTACAGAGAGCTCCAGAGAATGGACATCCCCTTAATGGAGAAACAAACACTACACCGGTTAGAGGAAGTGTCACTAAGGAAACTGAGACTCCAGTATTAGTTGAGGATGCTGAAAAAGTTAATTCATTAACATCAGAAATGGAAGTGCTAAAGGTATGGATTTTTAACTTAAGATTATTCACTTTCAAAGTTAGTAGATATATGTTAATTACGCCCTTAACGTCTTGTGTATGAAATAATATTTTGTTACAGGCTTCGCTTCAGTCTGAACAACAAGTCGCAGAAGAGTTGAGAGAAGCTTTTTCATCAGAAGTTGAAGTGCTTAAGGTATGGATATATACTTAGGAGATTATCCTTGATATATGTTAATTATAAGCTAGTTGTGTATGAAATAATATTTTGTTTTGTTACAGGCTTCGCTTCAGTCTGAACAACAAGTTGCCAAAGAGTTGAGAGAAGCTTTATCAAAGGCAGAAACTAAAAACCAGGAACTACTAGCCAAGTTCTTGCCATGTTTCCTAGTAAATAAGAGTTTCCGTATTCTGCTTCTTTTGTTTTTTTTTCTGATGCATATATATACATGAGGGCTTGTTTTGTTCTTCTTTCTGATACATATTAATAATACAAGAAGTTGTCGTTTTTCATGTAATCTTTTTCTTCTCAATGTTCAGGGAGTTCCGGAGAATGGACATCCCCTTGATGCTGAAAAAGTTAATTCATTAACATCAGAAGTGGAAGTGCTAAAGGTATGGATTTTTAACATTATATATTCACTTTCAAGGCTAGTAGATATATGTTTATTAGGCCCTTAATATCGTTAGCTATTTGTGTTTGAAATGATATATATTTTGTAACAGGCTTCGCTTGAGTCTGAACAACAAGTCGCAGAAGACTTGAGAGCAGCTTTATCAAAGGCAGAAGCTAAAAATCAGGATCTACTAGCCAAGTTCTTGCCATGTTTCCTAGTACATATTCTGCTTCTTCTTTTTTTTTTTGTTCTGGTGCATATACAATTGTTTGTTCTTGTAAATTCTCTTTATAATGTTGGTGCCATTCATGAAAACCAGGATCTACTAGTCAAGTGCGTCTCTCATGAAAAACTTGGATATGTTGAGGGTAAGCCTGTTGCTGCATGTGTCATTCACAAATGTCTCCTTCACTGGGGGTTATATGAAGTCGAAGAAACCAACATCTTTGACCGTATCGTGAAAGCAATAGCTTCGGCTCCCATTGAAGTAAGTTGTTTTTTGTTTCTTGCTCCATTGTTCAGAAGCATATGTGTACTTACCTCAACATGCTTTAAAACAAAGCGTTGATAAGTTTCTGAATACTAATATACGGAAAATGTGGTCTATCAATATATATACAGGTCTCAGAGGAAAACGAAATCTTGGCGTATTGGTTATCTAATTCAGCCACGTTACTCTGTCTACTGCAAAGAACATTCGGAAACGATAGACCGAAGTACCCCACATTAGTTTTCGAGAAGCAGCTTACTGCATTCATCGAGAGGATATATACAATGATCAGAGATAATCTGAAGAAAGAAATCTATCCTCTCCTCGGGTTATGCATACAAGTAATTTTCTAATGTTGCTTTTGTAATTCATACAACAGAGAAGAAATTTTCTAGATTAGACTGGTTGAAAAAGTTAAAAACTCAAGGATCATGATCACCTTCTGTTAGTAAATAGTATAGTTTCTTGTGGACCTTGATATGCTGATGCTTTTTATTGATGACATTATATAGGAACCAAAGACATCAAAGGAAAGTATGGTGAAATGGGGAGTACAAGCAAATGAAATTGTTGGACGCGCTCTGATTGCTCACTGGCAAAGCATTGTGGAAAGGCTAAGCTATTACATGAATCTAATGAAAGCAAACAATGTGAGTCAGGAAATCTATTAGATTATATCAAATTAGTGAAAAAAAACATTTTGGCTATTATATTGCGCAATGATGACAATATGATGATACAGGTTCCACCCTTCTTAGTCAGCAAAGTGTTCACACAAATATACTACTTCATCAATGTTCAGTTTTTCAACAGGTATGTTCACAATGTAATTTCTCTTTTTTTGTTACTCTCAAGACATTTTTTACTTACTTGACTTGTGTGTAATAAACTTGTGCAGTTTTCTTCTACGTCGTGAGTGTTGTTCATTAAGCAATGGGGATTATGTTAAAGCAGGTTTAGCTAAGTTAGAGCAGTGGCGTCTGGAGGCTACCTATGAAGTAAGTCTCGATTTCGTCACGCCTTTGCCTCTTACAGATATTTACATTACACCTTTTGAAATGGAGTTATATATTGTTACAGTATGCTGGCTCAGCTTGGAATGAAATGAGGCATACCAGGGAGACGATTGGGTTCCTGGTATATAGATGCTGTGCCACTTCTTTATGCTTCCATTAGTTACATTTCTTATGTAACCTTATTTGTTTTTTTTTTGTTCTCTGGTCAGGTCATTCATGACAAGTCAAAACTGACCTTAGATAAATTAACAAAAGAAATCTGTCCGGTATTTACTTACTCTCTTCTATTCTTTCAAATCCTGTTTCTTGCATCATTGAGTCTTAAAATTAACAATGAAATTGCCTTTCTGGTTCAGGTGCTAAATCTACGACAGCGATACAGAATCACCACAATGTACTGGGATGACAAATATAGCTCACGTGGCGTTTCATCAAATGTAACGTTTTATTACTAGTAACATTTCTAAGTTTCTTTCTTTCTAGTTGATTGATTATTAAGTGTCTGTCTTTTTTTTTCCTCCAAATCATAAGGTAATCTCAAACATGAGGGTTATGATTGACAAGGATCCCAACAATTTCATAAACAACTCATTCCTCTTGGAGGATGACTTAAGGTAACCTGAGAACAACATTTTTTGTAGTCATTTCTCAAACTTAACCGAGGGAATCATATAAAAACGCAGCATTCCGTTCTCGGTGGAAGATATACCAAAGGCAATGGAGCAACTGGATGTAAAGGACATTGATCTCACTCAGTTGGTCCGCGAAAACCCGAGTTTGAGCTTTTTACTCACTCTTGAAGAAGGCAGTAGTACACTATGAACTGTCTCTCACCTCGAAGAGCTTTGGTACTTAACTTTACATTTTATACGTTTTCTCTTGCTGCACTTCCTATGGTCATGTTGTATATATATTATCTCTTCTCTCATTAACGTTATTTTTTCCTTGTGCTTCAGGTTTCATTTCACTCTTTGGGTCTCACATGAGTTATTTGCTTGCTTGCCATTGGTCCTGCCTTAAGGGATGATTGTATTCATCTCTTTTTATTTCTGTTTGCCGGTTTGGGGCATTGTTGTAATGACTTAAGTTTGGATTTGCATAATATATATTTCTTTCATGTATGGCTACTTAAATGATAATGAGGTTATGCAACATTCCACCATCCTCCATGACATTTTCTTACTTGCTAATGTTACAACTACACATACTGTATGTTACCATTTTATTTACAAGGATGATATTAAAAACATCCTAATATTTTTCGTTATTTTGTCAAAAAGGACATATTCTGGCGTGAATGTTACATTGATACAGGTTTTTAGCGATTGCAATTCACGTTGTTTCTCAAACAATTCGGTTTCCTTTAATGTGCGAGTTTCTCATTAAGCTGCAAGTGCAAGATGATGCCGGAGTACACTAGTTTGGTGGAAGCACTGAATGTGTTCGACGAAATGCCTCTTAGAGATATTGTGTCATCGAGTCCAACATTCAGCTAATGAAGGAGCCAGAAGAGTTCAAGTAACCCAATGGTCCGAGGTATTTGATGTTCAACTTCTTCCTCAGAATTGTCTATATCTTCTTCTACATTGTTATCACTTATCACCAATCACTCTGTTATCAACATACACAAATAGTTGCCACAGATTATGAACACATACATTGTTATTGGTTTAATGAAGTTGTTAGAATATACTTAGTTAGTTAATAAAGTGAGAAAGTAAGCTAAGCACTTGTATGTGTATCAAACCACGCTTTAACTTACACTTCTTTTGCTAATCTAGATTAACAATGCTTTGTGTGATAACACCACCTGCCACGAATATATTTACTTTGAAATAAACTGATTAGAATAATAATAAATTTTTGATTTGTTCAGCAATAAGAACTTAAGAAGAAGTCTTTAACAGATTAGAGAATTGTACAAGAAAAGCAACTCCATAAAACGTGAGAAAGAGTTCGAAAAAGTTGTACTCTTTCTTAATTTGAGTGAAATTTTGTGCATCTCTTCTGGTTTTACATGCTCAATTGCTTCTTGTCTACAAATGTCAGAGGACAAGATTCTACTTGTATGGAAACCAAATGCTGAATTTCGTTTTCTTGACTGCCCTTACTTTTGTAAGTTCAATGTTTTAGTTTTAGTCATATGTATTTTTAAATTTTTATACAGGATTGGCTTCAGTCTCAACGACAAGCCGGAGATGACTTGAGAAAAGCTTATTCAGAGGCAGAGGCTAGAAATTCGGAGCTGGCCGCAAAGCTTGAGAATGTTACGAGAAAAGTAGACCAGCTCCAAGAATCGGTACAAAGGTTAGTCGAATATCTGGATATGTCCATGAAGGACTAAAACACTGCTCTTCATTTCCTAGCGTAGGGTGACAACATCACAAAGAGTAATTCTAAGTGCTCATGTTTAATATACTTTGAGGGTTTCATTGTTTTGATACTTCAAAGAGACGTTTACAAGTATTGACACACAATTAAAGACGCTGCAACTGTGTTTCTTCTGTTTTCAGACTAGAAGAGAAGGTTTCCAATTCAGAGTCAGTGATTCAAGTACTCCGTAAACATATAACGGTGCCTACAACATATGCCTTATTTATCCTCATTCTGATTCACAAGAAATCCTCTTTGTTCATGGTATATTTTTTTTTCTCAATGATCAGATATTCGTAACTGTTTTGGAAAATTATTTACTTGAGCATTTATAGCCAGGAAACTCTTAGATGATGATGATGCAGTTCCCTCTGACCATAGCAGTCATGAATCAAACCACACAGATGAAGACATTAAAAAAAAAATAATGCTAGTTTTTTTTGTTTGTATAGCTTAAGCTTTAGGCCCAGTTCATTTTAAAAGGGGCAAGTATTTTGTTCACAGAGGGGGAAAAAATAGCCTGTAATTTCTGAACAATGAAATAAAAAAGCAGTTGTGCTGGTTAGTACGTTACATTATGGGGCAGACTTGTTATAGACTTAATGTAGATCATTTTGCTTTTTGATGTTGACGCACTTTATTATTGGTTGAAATATTGAAACAATACAAGATGGTCTATTGTTTTCTTACATCAACTTATTTGGTAAACTACTAAGGTGATTACATATCAACTCTTTTGGGATGTCACTGGTGGATATCTCAAACTCCTTCTTTCCCCTCTGAAAAAACATAAAGTTTTTTATGGCTTCAAAATCTTTTCCACGAGACCTCTGAGAGGTTCCATCTCCGCTTTCTTAATCAACTTGTACTCCTGCATGTTGCAAAACAAAAACAGCGCATCATCGTTAGTTATACAATTTTTCTTACAACCAACTGTTAGAACATTCCCAAAAGAAGCAACATGGTTTAGAGAGGATTCAGCAACTCACATTCACGAAGAGAACAAAATGCTGAAAGCAAGTGTTGAAATGAGCTTCCATCTTGAGATTCACAACCTTCGAAAAATGAGAATGATAGATGTGTGCGAAAACCCGAAACATCCTTTTAAAAATCTGCTTCACAGCATCCTTAAAGTTCGGTGGGAATGGTTCATCTGAATAATGAAGAAAAATAAGCAAGTGTTACAAATCCAAAATCTACTTAAATATGTTTTAAACTGTTAATTAGCTTCATAACACTACCATGTTCTTTCGGAAATATGGTATGGTTCTCGGTCTGCTTTTCAATCCAGTCCCGGAGATACTCAACGTATTCCGGAGCTGAAACCTCTTTCGGTTCCTTTACAGTATCTCCATCTGCCCATCGATATTCATATCTTCCAAAAAAAATCAAAGTTTTATGATCAATTCAACATGAAAATGAAGAAGTGGATAGATTTATAAGAATCATGAATGAAGGAGAGAGTATTTTACTTGGGTCCAGCATTCATGACTGGGCAAGTGGTGCTTGTGCAAAACTCAGTAAGTGTATCATACAAAATGCTGATTTGTTTGTAGAAATCTACAGCTAAAATAAACCAAAGACACAAAAAAAACATGTTAAGTTAAAGAAGAAACAATCAAGTTTTGGATAGAGTAACTAGGGAATATAAAGATTGTCTTAACTGTGTAAAGCCAACCACTCATTAACGTCTTCACAAGCAGGTAGTCTTACAGCTTCTCTGAGGTTGCCAACTCCAAGAGTCGCTGTGATGAGCTTATCAACCTGAGGACCCTACACGTATAAGACTGATCATCACTATAAAATGTAATTACGGAGCCATAAAGTTAAGCTATATGATTCTAAGCCACTAACCTTGGACGTTCCAACTGGATCAGTCTTCCTCTTCTTAGGTACAAATGTGTTCTGGTTACTGATATTATACAACAAATATGGTTTAAATCTAGAGCAAGATTATATATAAACCATACAGTTCTAAAATAAATGCGGTTATTCAGCTTAAGACATGCACAGTTTTACTAAACAAATATTAGAAAGAGTGAAAATAGAAAAGTAACTAAAATATGGAATACCTGCTGCTTAAAACCACTAAATTCATAGCTTCAGAAAAAATGTGTTTGAAGTTATAATCTGAAAATAGTTTAAGAAGCCATTAAAATAATATAGAATATGCAACATAAATACAAAATTATTTATTAAATTGCCAACTGGTTGGCCAAACATTATATTATGCAATTAAGTTATATGACATACTGACTGCACTATCACAAACCATAAACTGCAAAACAAGTCGTTTGTTCTAGACTTTCAGTTATAACATTATGCATAGTTTGACATAGTGTTATTCTCATCTCATGATTATACACAGATAGACAGAACTAATCCTGGCAATTGTTGTATTGTAAACAAACAGAAAAAGAAAAACTGCCCCATAAAAAGAAATCAAACATGAGAAATAAAATACCACTAACGTCAGAGGTATATTTTGCAAAAATAAATGACTCCTTAAATTGATAGAATCAACTAAAACTATAAATACATGCTTAAGTTAATTCTGCCAAGGTCGACTCTGCCTGTAGAATTCGAAATTCTGACTGGAATTCTAGCAATGATGTTTTGGTGTTATTTTTATGCATTTACAATATTATAAACACATGGTCTACCCTACTAAATCATAAAACTTGATTCAAACTCTAGTCAAATATATTACTTTTCCAATTGATTCAATCTCACCAAATCCCATGCTTTGTATGAATGAATTAGACTCATACTTTTAAAAAATAAAGAAACTGTTGTATGATTTCAAAATTTTACTTTAGCAGCAAAAGAATCCAACCTCTTATCCAAAGTTTTAGAAAGAATGTGCAATTTAGACTTCATAGAAATTCATTACCTCAAGGTTATCTGGTTGTTGGGTGCTACTACTCCAAATGCTTCTTCATATATTTTGCTGGATTATCACTATACTCATATATATACACAAACACGCACACATGTGTTGACACACTGTATATATATTTGGATTATATAAATTGGGAAAGAAAAAATTATTTACAGAAGATAATGCATTTTTTTTACAATTTTCCATAATTTTAATTTTCCTAAATGCTAATTTTAATTTCACTAAAACACAAAATAGATTTCCAAAAATAATATCTTCATAAGGAAAAGCTAACGCATATTATAAAATAAATTATATTTGTGGTAATTAATTTTATACGTTTTACTAAACAATACAGAAATAGAAAAATTAACAGCAATAAGAAGGACCTATTATATTATATTTTAGAAAGAAATTTATTCTTTTTTATTCGATAACGACGAAATACTCAGATATCTGGTCAAAAATTTCCATGTAATTACAACTTAGAATTATATCAATTTAGATATATTTACAAAAACCAACTGTCTTTTGTAAAAAATATGCATTGCGGGGGTTGAACCCATATCAGTGACTGTACTAACATAAATCACTAGGCTACAAATTCTGATATGAATAATGTAAATGATATCAATGGTTTAAAAAATTTTACGTCGTTAGAAATTATAAGAAAAAGTCGAATTATCCTAACTTTGGTGAGTTAATACGCACATAAATTAATTATTTTCAAAAATTACCAAACTATATTATTGCTTTAATATTCTTAACACCGTTAGAGATTATACAAAAACAATAAAAAATCCTAATTTTGGTGGGTTAATACACACAAAAATTAAATATTATTAAAAAATTACTAAATAATATCAATGCTTTAATATTTGGACACTGTTAGTCGAAATATCCTAACTTTGGTGGGTTAATAAACACAAAAATTGTGTATATTTCTTAAGTTATGATTTTTCATTTTTTTTGTATGATCTCTAACGGTGGCCAAAATATGAAAATATTGATTTCATTTAGTAATTAAAGGAAATACTTTAATATTTAGACACGGGTTAAAGATCATATGAAAAAGTAAAAAAAATCCTAACTTAAGAAAAATAATATTTTTTGTGTTTATTAACGCATATTATGAAATAAATTATATTTGTAGTCTCGACCAAAAAAAAAAAAAAGAAATTATATTTGTAGTAATTAATTTACACGTTTGACTAAACAATATAAAAGTAGAAAAATTAACAGCAACAAGAATGAGCTAATATTATATTATTATTTTAGAAAGATTTTTTTTTTTCTACGTTAACTATAAAATATTCAGATATCTAGTCAAACTTTTTCATATGAATACAATTTAGAATAGTTTAGGTATATTTGAAAGAAGAAAAAGAAGTCTTTTTGAGAAACAAATGAAAAAAAAAAAAAATTCTCACAAAATACTATCGGTTAGAAAAGTTTTTATAGTCTATCACTAAACAAATCAAAATTAAGATAATTTTGGAGATATTCAAAATAATGCTAGAAACTTGAGAAAGTTTAAAAACTACCACTTTTGAACACCTCCTTTTGAAAATACTACTTTTGGAATATTATCAAAACTACCACTATTTACCAAAGTTAATTTTTTTTTACAATTGACAATATAAGGATTTAAGGCTTTAGGGCTTAAGGTTTTTAAAATGATAGGGGTTAGGATTGACTTAGAGTTTCTAAGGTTTATGGTTTAGGGTTAAATCCTTTTAGAGTTAGCTAGGGTTTAATTTTAAAAACTATTCGAGTTTAATTTTTAAAGTTTAGGATTTATACCATAAATTCTAAACCTTAAAACCTTATAAATAGTTTACATTTAAATGGTGGTATTTTTGAAAATTTACCTTATTCTCATGGTATTTTTGAAAAGTGACACACAAAAATAGTATTTTTTTAATTCTCCAAAAAAATTTTGTCAACAATGTGCATTGCTGGGTCTGAAACAATATCAGTGACTATACTAACATAAATCACTAGACAACAAATTCTGATATAAATAATATATTATATAAAATACATATTTATTAAAAAGATATTGATATATATATTTTTAAAAATAGGCTATCCTTGGAAGTATGCAAAATATCACTAATAACATTCATTCACTATATATATATATATATATATATATATATATTTTTTTTTTTTTTTGTCAACATAGATTTCTTAAATTAAAAAGATTTGCAAAGCCAAAACGGGGTACATAACTTACAAACCTAATATCATGCAGACAAATACGAGCTAGAGTATTCACCTTCGAATTGAGAGTACGAGAAATAATATGTGTGTTCTTTGAATATATTAATTTTAACTAAGAAATATAGGGTTTAATCATATATATTCATATTTTTATACCATTAATTTTACTAAACTCTAAATCCTAAAATTCTGAACCCAAACAAATATAGTTTTAGTTAATGAATAGTATAATGGTATTAAAATAAAAAGGGGTGGGTATATGTGATTAAAAAAGTGGTGGTTATATGCGGTTAGTGAATAGGGAAAATTGGGTATATTTGTGATTCTCTCAAGAATTATATCTAAAAACGTTTTAAGAAAAAATCGAAGTTACTTTACTAGATAATTAAAAGCTAATAAAATTCTACCAAAATTATTAGTTTATAGATTTAAATAGTTGTTCACATGTCGGCAAAAAAAAAAAAAATGGTTGTTCATATAAGTAATGTGAGCAACAAAAAAAAAAAAAAGATTTACAATTTAAGTTGTCGCAGAATCAAGGGAAAATGGCGATATATTTGTGTAGTTCTTATTATAAGTGTTCGATGTTTTCGCCCATTTTTTCCAAAACTTAGCAAACTGTTTGTGTATTTCTTATTATAATGTAGTTTTAGCGTCTTCGTTTTTAATTATCTGAATCAATATTATTGAAAATAACAAAGTAATCAAAAAAATACAACGAACCCCAAATCAAAATCATGAAAACTCTAGTTAGGCATGACCAAAATCAAACCATAATCGTGTTTCGGACCGTAATCGTACCGTATTCCAACCATAATTAAACCTTAACCGTGTGAATGGTTATAAACCGTAATCGTTAACCGTAAAAATATATACGATATGGTTACAAAAAAATATTAACTGTAACCGTTAATTAACTGTAACCATATTAAAACCATCGGTTAACCGCATGGTTATAATCGTAAAATTATAACCGTATAGTGAAATGTTTATTTATTTCTTTATCTTCTAAACTTTATTTTTTTATTATTCCATTTTATAAATTACATAATTATTTAATTTAAAACCATGATAATAATCGTTTTATAGCATTAAATACATGTAAACATATCTAACCGTGATCATATTAACTGGAACCGTATTTAACCGTAACCGTTTTGACCGTATATTAAATGGTTAAGGTTAAGATAAAAAAAAATTATAATCGTAACCGGTGGTTAAATAACCTTGACCGCGTTAACCGTAACTGTGGTCATGCCTAGCTAATTATAGTATGACAAACTTAACAATAAAACTATCTGAATACTATTGGCCAATCATAAATGTCTTTTTGATCTTGAAACCATGAAAATTTTTCTGCAACAGACTCTTAAAGGACTCACTAGTATGGCTGCCTGAGAAATCAGGAGAGTATACTTCAAAAACGGGTTACAATTTGGCACGAGCTGAGACCTTTCCCAACCATAGCGAACAAGACGAGTGGACAAAGAATATCTGGAATGTTCAGACATCACCTAAACTACAATCTTTTTTGTGGAAAATCCAGAGACGTGCGTTACGAATGGGTGCGAACTTAGCAATTAGAGGTATCCTCAGCGACTCGCTATGTAGACACTTAAAATGAGCTCCATGCTAGCAATACAAGTCTGGGACCAGCTAATAAGTTGTCTATTTTCACTTAAAAAGATCTTGACAACTACAATATATCAAAGTAGTAGTAAGGATCGAATCCACAAATC
>OVAP01002849.1:1174-18203 GCA_900406295.1 Aurinia saxatilis
CACACATTAGCATCACGTCCATCGAGACATTTAAAATTTCACTTTTGTGCAAGGTAACACATCCCAACAACAACCAACTCCCCTCCCATTATCTTAATCTCATATATCATCACATGTTCAAGTCCTTTGTATTCAAATGTTGTATACCCCGGCCCAAAATAAATTTCATCTTGAACAAATTCATATTCCGGCAGGAATAAATGCAATTTTGCCGCCACAGGTTAATACGCTAAGGTGAACAACACTGCATTAAGAGTCGTTTCAACTATCTTTCCTTTCACGCTGAAAAAGGGAATGTATGCGCTCGAATCCTCTGTGCTTCCCGTCTTCTGTTTTTGGTGAACGTGTTTCATTGCGTACAATATGCCATATGTTAAACTATTTTTGTGTTGCATTTTGGCAGCCTTTACTTCAAGGGGGGGGGGGATGGTGACTGAATCTAGTACATACCGAGCATAAAATTCATTATAGACTCTCATAGAATAGGTGGTTTATCAGAGTATACGATAATACTAATCAACTTAGCAACAATGATAAACCATGACACAACATTATTTGGGTTGCGTTCCAAGTGACGAAACTCGGATTTCCAATTTTTGCGAGCCACTCGAACCTTTAACAGGTTTTTATGTCCAGGTTCCATAAGGTATTCTTCTCGCCTCGAAAACAAGAACATCAGAATCTTGTTCGGATTACATACACTCAACCATGTGATTTTGTTATATACTCTTTTTAACAGTTTTTTTTTATTGTTCCTTTTTTCAATATCTTCCTACATATAGCTTGTCGTATGAGGTTATTGATGTCGAGGATCAAACTTATCCCAATTTCGTTATAAGAAGAAGACATCACAAACGATCCCTAAGAGAAATAAACATGAGTCTATCAATTTCGTTTGTCATTATCTCAAGGTAATGAAAAATAACATGGATGAGTGATCCTTTTATTTAGTAGATATCCCCTATTAATTAATAATTAGTTGTGTTTCTTCCTTAAATTATGATTTTTAATGTTAGTTTTTGTTGCTATTTGAAATTTTCAAATATTGTTCCATCACCTAGCTACATTTACTATTTGTATTTATGAGAGAATGTTATCATACAATATTAACCAATTTTTAAATTACCTATGGTTTATGAAGATTATAAAATAATATTATCTAAGTATTTAATTAGCTTATTTTTCCGAAGATTAACATTAAATTAGTGTGTAACACCATATGTGGCGTGTTTATCTTCATCATGAGTTACATGTTTGAATTAGCCAATGTGTAATCACAAAGTATGTGTCCAAAACTCAGCATTATAGTCATACTTATTTGGACTAATCTCGTACTAGTAAAAGTTGAAGCTATAAATTTCTTAGGGTGTTCACATATGATTGAAGACATCTAATAAGCATATGTCATGTACACATTATAAAATTAAGAAAAAGGTCTACAAAGAGAACTATATTTTAACAAAATCAAAATATTGTTCTAGAAAAAAAGAAACTCTTGCAACACGTTCCACTAGTTGATAATGATATGTTAGCTCAACATAATAAATATTGTCATGAAAACTAAGTCATGTCCATATTCGCTACACGGTGATGCATGCATTTGTTGTCTCTCCTAACCACAATATTAACACTACTCGTGCTATGAATGCTATTAATGTTGTTGATAATCATGGTGATGTTGATGAAGTTAATGTTGCTCTTGTTCATGTCGGTATTCTTTTAAATATGACATTTTTTGTAGCTTTCATTCAAAACGGTGAAGATGTCAACACACTACAAGAAATTCGAAATATACCCACACAAGTATTTGTAGGTATTTACAAAATTTGTAGCAAAAAAAGATGCCACAAATAGTGATGTTACTGTTCCACGTGAGTATATTTTTGAATCTAAATTACAAATGTGGGTGACTATGGGTAATTAGCAACAAAAATGTTACAATAACGGTTGTAGCAAAACAATTTTTTGCTTCAATTATTACACAAAATATTTGAAACAAATTACCGACATATTTGTTACAAAAATATCTATAAAAAGAGACAACTAATTAATTGTTACGTATTGTATATAGTATTTTGTATTTCTAGCATATTTGATTTTTTTACAATTTATGTATTTATACAGTTGCGTATTTATATAATTATGTGTATTTACACAATTCGGTGTATATGTACAATATTATTAATCTTTTTTTTTTGTATATATACAAAATACAACAAAATACAAAAAAGAAAAGAAAAAAGAAGTAGATTATACAAAATACAACAACAACATCATCAACATCACCAAAATCAGATTTGAGAGCGCTCAAAATAGAGCCAAATCCTCGTAGATAACAACCAAGATCGCTCAAGAACATGTCTCAAACTTCACAATATAACCTGCAATTACACAAAAGAGTAAACAAAATTGATTTGTAAAATGAAGAATCGCAATTATATAACAGAATTATCATGCATAAATCAAAGAAAATAAAATAAGAAAAGAGCATTTGAAGAATGTGTAAAGATTACAGAAAGATTTGAGGTGTTACCTCTTGAACTCGGGAATCAGATCGAGGGAAGAGAGAAGAAGAAGAAAGTGACAGATACGACGGTGAGATAGAATGAGGCAGAAGGCACGACATATGGTAAGGGGTAAGGATAGCTTAATTGGGCCTTCAATTAATTTGTAATGGACTTTTGAAGTTAATCACAAATATGATTTTTAAATTTGTTTTTGCCAATATTTAATATTTTGTATTGAGATTTTTCATGAATTAATAATGGTATTTTTTTTACTTATAAACATAATTCATAAATCATAAAAATAAATCTTTCATCAAACATTAATTCAAACACAAATGGTAAATAAAACATTTATATATTCCAACACATACAACTTTTGATATACAATTTTGAATTGGAAGGATAAATGAGTGTTTGATTAAGATTTTATTGTACATGGATTAGAGTTTATGAGTTAGGATTTAAGTTTGAGGTTTATAGGGTTTAAAGTTTAAGGTTTAAGATTTTTGATTTAATGTGAATATTAATAAAACATATCATAACTTAATCAAATATATAAATACACTTTAATGTCAAACTTTTGTTAGAATTTTAATTTTTTAACAAACTTTGATACATATAAAAAATGCTGGTAATTTTGTAGCCAATTTGCTACCGTCTTTGTTTTGTAACATTTTGTAGAAAAAAAATCACAAATTTGTTACAAATTTTAATAATTCACAGTTTGTAGCAAAAGTTTGTTACAAATATAGGCAATTGTAACATATTCTAGTAAATGTTTGCTACAAAAAATATTTTGTAACCCAATATGTGGGTATAATCCATTTTTCTTTTAGTGATATACTAATTGATCAGGGAACACAATCAAATCGGTTTTTGTATGGTTTTATTACTGTGGAGTCTAACTAAAAAATATATATATAAGTATTTTGTATGATATGCTATTCTTTTTGTAAAATACAAGAGCAAAACAATCAATATTCGTTGTTGTTTAGTTTGACCTCTGGTTAATATAATGAATTATCAAAATGCTTTTGATGTTCACATTTGATATTGTCATGACAATGATAAAGAAAATGACAATTGATCAAGAAACACGAACATTTACTTAATGTCCCCAATTTTATGTTACAGTTTCATTATCATGTTATGTAATTGTGGATTAGACTAATAACAAATTTTGTGAGTTGTAAGAAAAATAATTAGGCATACAACACGCTAATGATGTTCTCAATTGATATTGTCATGACAATGATAAAGAAAATGACAATTGATAAAAAAAATACTATTATAACTTATTATCTTAATCCCATTAAATTAAAAAATTATGGATTTATCATTGCATTCATGCACATATATTCATGTACATGTACTAATACACATTTTTACTCAATTAACCCATAATTTTTAAAGATTCGTGATATACATTTATTTTGGCAGTTATTGTCCTTGAATATGATAATGACACCGACCTTTGATTAGATATCTACATGTAAATCTACCAGTGAGGAGGAATATCATCTGATTTACCTTATGGTTGGATAGATAAATGCTCGACATTGATGACCACCGAAAGCTCATCTTTGTTCAGGTCTTGAATGAGTTCGTGGAGCATTTTGAGTACGATCGGCATGAACGATGGTTGATTTAGGCTGATGAAGAGGTTAGTCGCCGAGTACATCTAGATCTGCATGTATCTTTAAGATTTATAAACACTATATTTTAGTGTTTAGGAACCAAACAATTTTAATGGTGTGTTCTATTTAGGTCTCCATGTTTCCCTAATATTTATTAACTCTATATGATTTAGTGTAAAATAAGCAAACAATTGGAATGATGTGTAGGGAAACCGGATTGCTGGTACAGTTAGATACCAATACTTAGACCAATTTGAGGATGCTTTCATTAAAGGAATTTGGTATAAACTTGAGGACTTTCAAGTTTCCACTAAACCGTATACGAAGAATTCACTGAGAACAACCTACGCCTATTGGTCCATGACAAGACGGTTTGGGAGAAGTGTGATCCTCCATCCGGTAGACCAAAAGAGTATTTCAAAAATATCGAGAAATTGCTTAATGGATCGGTTTATCAAACAAAAAATGTTGGTAAGTTTCTAACCGATAATCCATATAATTATTATGTTCTTTTTTATTTATATTATTGATATTCTTTTAGTCATTAACCAGTAAAAATATTAGATTTCAGTTAGAACTAGAATGATCATGATTACAATTTTGCTTGTGTGTTTTTCCTACTAACAATGTTTAAATTTGTTTTTGGATAGTTGATGTGGTCGGAGGGATACTTGAAGTTCAGTGGAAACAAGGTGACATCCTTTCTTTCACCCTTGGAGATCTTTTGTAAGTTAAGCTATATATACATGTTTTGCAGAAACTAATTGAATTATAATCAATTTTTAGCTTATGACTCGCTAACAAATGTTTTTGATTTGTAGTTGTAATCAAATAAAATGTAGAGCTAAAGGGTTTCTTGCTGATGACTTTGAGAGAATGTGGCTTATGAATCCAACGAGGAGAACTGGTCTTGCACGACAAAAGGGCATTGTGTGTGTCCTTAAGTATTGGAATTTAGTCGAAGAAGATGGTAGTCTTACTTGTATCTTCTTTATGCTCTTCACAATTTCATTTTATGATACAACCATTTTTATGTCTTAATTCTTTATTCCGACATAGGTGTGTTTGTGTTGGAAGGTGAATCTACCTATTTAATGGTAGACTTTGATATCGAGAATGCTGATATGGTAGAGGAAGTATAATTTCAGTAAGTAACACTCTTCCTGTATTGTTTCTACAAACAACTGTCACTATCAGTTTCAAAATGAGTAAAATAAACTATGAGATTTTTTAAATCATTTTGGTTTTTTTGTAGTAATGACTTCTGGAATTTCATGGAACATCTCATTGATCACTATGATGGAGTGCAGTTTTGGGTTAAGGAGGAGCTCAATTAGGTGTCTCTGCTGCATCTTCAAAGACACCATCAAACTCTATCGATTTGTAGTTCCAGATTTGGAAGAACATTTTAATCTTATGTTACTTTAAAACTTATTTACGTCAGTTTTGTGACGTTGCTACTAAAAACTGATCGTACCATCGATATTTTAAGATTTTAGGTGTCTTAAATGTTGTTTTGATAGTTAGTTCGAGTAGCAAAATCTTGGTTCATCAACATGATATCCACATCAAAAAACCAAAATAAAAGTACTATGTGTTTGATACTTTGTTTAATTTTTCTACAAAGTACTGGTAAGGTCTTAAAATTTTAAGAGACTATTATTAAACTTTAAAGGCTTAACATTTGTAAATTTTGGCAAAGTATCATTGTGAAGACCATTAGCCTACTAACCTTTTTAGAGTCTACTAATCGTATGCCTTGCACAATCAATTTTTACAAATTAGTAGTTCTAATCCCTTATTAAAATTTTGGATCCAAAATCTAAAACTTATTGGACACTTGATGATAAGGGTTTAGCCAAAATTTGTTGTTTCTAGTTTTTATGAAATAATATACAGCAGTGACTGGATCATCCAAGCCATAGTTTTTCCTCCCTTTTTCATATAATACCATTCCGTAAACAAAATTTGTGAATTTTAAGTCTATCGCTTACACAACTTTTGGTTTGAACTGTTATGTAGGTCATAAAGATATGGGACATGGAGTATGGATGGAGAGGAAAGAGTTTGGAAATGATGTTGCAAGATGATATGAGTATTGTGGCTTTGGTTAGATGTAATAAGTTTAGGCTTCAGTTATGTATAAACTCTACTTGCTATCATTACATGGTACAAATATACAGGCATCCACCGTGCCTAATATGTTTAGGGAGTATGAAAAAACATGATCACAAAATCAGTGGTACCAATTCAACAAGATGCTTGTTTTCGACTGTACCGGTTGGGTTCATTCGTCACCAAACAAAAATAGTCTTATGTTCACCGAATCCACTGTTTATAAAACAATTGATTCTTTGAACAAAATTGAAAGTTTCCAATTTGCATTAGAGTCTAACTAAAGTGGGTGTATTATAACCAAATGATTGGTTGGTAAGTTTTTTTTTCCTCTTAACCCAATCACAAAAACTTTGTTTTAAATATAAAACGAATAAAAATATTGGTTATGTTTTACAGATTATCTTGGACATATCAAAACGGTTATACACTGGTCTCCACAAAATGCAACAAACCCGGCGACTAAGGATACCTATCAATGGGTTGTGAAGCGTTCTCTAGGGAAAACAAAAATCCTGCCCTTCAATTGTATTTCTCTCGGTCAAAATATAACTATTGTTCATATCTACCTACAAAATCTGAGGTATTTTGTGTATTACTTGAGCTACAAGTTTTACTATGGTTGCGATATTAACTTATATTTTAACACTTCAGTGATCAACTGATAATCAGCTAATTCCATGGTAGCCTTGCAAGGTCATTCTTTTGTGAATATGGACAAATGGATCACAAGATGATCATTGCTATAACCAGATTTGGCGTGGTAGAATGCAGAGGAGGTACACAATGATAATTGAAAACATGGAATTTTCCATAAGGATTTTTATCGGTTTCATATTGTTTAATGATTTCACTTTTACACCAGGCCAAAAATACATTTGTGGAACTGATTCGACTACATTCATATTAGATCAGTGAATACCTCATATTACTGAATTTTGCGCGCACAATCGTTCTGAATGATTCAGTAATTCGTATATGTATATAGTTTTGTACTTTATTTATGGGCCGACTATTAATTTATATATGTATATGTTTCTTTTCAGGTCACAAAGACCTTTTCTTAATGGCATGCAGTGATTTACGTGGACATTCAAACAAGAAGAGCTTGGACGGTTACCAATTTGGAGAAGCTTATTTAATTATTTCCTATTTAGGGTTTTGTGTTTTTAAAATCATTTTCATTTTGAGAATCACTTTCTTTTTATACTGTTTTCAGTAAAATCAATTACTTAATAAAGAACTTATTAGGAAATATTACCGATTTTATTTTCATTTATTATTTTCCGTGATCTAATAATTTGTACATTAAACATAGTTTGTTTAATTAATCTCACTTTACGGAAATTATCTAAAACTATATACAAAGAAATCTAACTAATTATTAAATAAAAGCAAACAGTTCAAACGGTTGAATGTCTTATTACTGCACTAAACAAAATACTATTGCGACCATGATTTTAGATTCTTCAACATAAATAACAATTTCAATATCCTGAAAGGTATACGAAAGATTTTATTCAAATTATACTAAATCTTTACTCACAAACCCGTTAAAGCAATGCATGATAAATATCAAGAATTGGAAAGGAAAAAATTCTTATGGCTATAGGATTTATGAATCTAAACCGGAAATTTTGAAATTACTACACTTTTATTCTTATACGCGGTATTCAAAACATGTATTGACTAATATATCTGTTATGTAAACAAGAACATCTTACAATTTCATTTATTCTCAATATCAATTTTGATCTCACCGTATATCTATCTTACCAGTTTAGTTCGTAATATTCTCATTTGATACGCAATTAATTTCTCATATATACGAGATTTTTTGAAAATATCTATTAAATTATATTACTTATCCTCACTTCGGGATATGTTACCAAAACAAACAGTTGGGATCAAGAGTGAGAAGTCCTTATCCAAATGGAGTAAAATGCCAAAACCATATGATTTCGAGAGCTGAACTACACTAGTTTAATAGATTGATGGGGATGATTACAAATGAGCAGAGAGGTATTTTCCAAACCATATTAGATGTTGTTTTGTTTAACACTGCATCGAGTGGAATTGCTGCTCTTTTGTTACCAGGTGTTAGAACAACACATTCAAGGTTCAAGATTCCATTGACTCCTGATGATTCCACCTCATGCAATATTAAACCAAGTTCTGATCTCACAGAACTACTAAACCAGGCATGTCTTATAGTTTGGGAGGAAGCGCCCATGATGAGTAGACATTGTTTTGAAAATTTGGATCGACCAATGCGTGATCTTAATAGAAAGCAGAGCCATCTACCTTTGGAGGAAAATTCATTGTTTTTGGAGGTGATTTTAGACATATCCTACCAGTCATTAATGGTGAAGGAAAATCTTAAACAGTCCTTGCTGCTATAAATTCAGCGTCCCTTTGGGAACATTGCAAGCTACTAACTCTAATGAAGAACATGAGGTTACGAGCTGCTAAAACTGATTTGGAGGCTGTACAACTTCATGAGTATTCGGATTGGATTATAGATATTAGAAAAGGAAAAATCAATGAACCAAATGACTTGTTGACATCGATATTCCAGAGGATTTGTTGATAACTGAAAGTCGACATCCAATTGAGTCAATTGTCGATGCCATTTATGGGAAAAACTTTAAAGGTTCTGACAAGGCTGAAAGTCTATATCAAGATAAATTTCTTGACTAACTATCAAATGTAGTATAGCTAAGGGTCGAATCCACAAATCTCAAAGTTTACACTATAGTCTAATAAATTATTTAACTTAGCTATGATAATAAAAAATGGGGGTTTTATATTATAATTTTCCTACGGTTTAAATTCAGTAAATAAAAAGACGTTAGACCTAGGAAAAATCTTAGGAATTGTGAACAAATATTAGACATCTACTTGGTTTTAATTAAGATAAATCCTTGACTCAAACATAAACATAGAATTGATCCACTTTCGTGGCATCAATCACTTTCCTAAGCAATCTAGATATCTAAACTCTCGCATGAATCTAGAATTTGCTAGGAAGCACTAAGAATGGGTTTGATAAGTCTACAATTACCTTAGCATCAGCTTTCGTTGGCTAAGGACAAATTGCTCATCTATTGTAGATCTAGCAACCGAAAACACTTTTGATGATTAGATTAAACTTATTATCATAAACAAGGTGATCAATCTAGTCTAAGCATTATGGCTAACAATAGATGAAAAAATCAATATAGTAATCTATTTGTGTCTAGCCATTTGAATCACAAAACCATAGAGATCACTAAATCTAACTATAAAACTATTCAAACATAATTGAAAAACACAAAAGGATAATCATAAACATAAGAATAACTGAAATAAAACTTGTATTAAAATAAAATAAAATAGATAAGGAATAAGAAACTTCTCCACAAATGTGATGAAAAATCTTGATGCCAAATCTAAAAATAATAAAGCAAAATGATAACAAAATGAAGAACAAAAATGAAGAACAAAGAGAATAAAAACAAGTACAAAAAGGGAAGAGAAATGTGGAATGAACAATGGAATGAAACTAAAGAGAATGGCTGAAACCTCAGCACTGATTTATGGATCCAATTTTCGTCTATGATGAGAGAATTGAGGAGTGATTGGAGCAAATCACGTGATTGACAACTTTCCAAGTTTGACATTCGGATGGAAATACATATCTTCAGTAAAATAGTCATATCTTCTTAACCACTAATCAGAATGATTTGAAACCACTGCCAAAATGAAGCTAACTCAATTTCTTATCTCGTGTCAAAATTTGAGATTTAAATTCCTACAGGAAGGCCTTGGTCTGACACGATCTTTAAGGCACTTCNTGGCTGAAACCTCAGCACTGATTTATGGATCCAATTTTCGTCTATGATGAGAGAATTGAGGAGTGATTGGAGCAAATCACGTGATTGACAACTTTCCAAGTTTGACATTCGGATGGAAATACATATCTTCAGTAAAATAGTCATATCTTCTTAACCACTAATCAGAATGATTTGAAACCACTGCCAAAATGAAGCTAACTCAATTTCTTATCTCGTGTCAAAATTTGAGATTTAAATTCCTACAGGAAGGCCTTGGTCTGACACGATCTTTAAGGCACTTCAGATTGGTTCTACATTGTCATTTCACTTGTTTGCCTCCTTTTACCTTAAATCTTCATTCCAAAGATTCAATCTATACTCCAATGCATTAAGCACCTGTTAAGACTCTAAACAAACTAAAAAACTCGAAAAATAAAGGAAAATCAAGTGTTAAAAGATGTAAAAAACACAATATATCAGGTTCAAACGAACCTAACTTTTTTAGTGATAAGACAATTTTATGTCCTACAAATGACGACGTGTACACTATTAACAAGTTCATGCTTAACCAGTTACCAGGTATTTAGCCAAGTCTCTACTTTCATACTTTGTTTCTATGTGTGCATGATGGTTCCGATAACATATATGTATTATAGTTTTCACCAAATCAAATCGTCTGCATGGTAACATTATTTTAAAATCCATTGCTTCACTTCTTTTAATTTATCAGACGTAGTAATAAGACATAAATTTCAAAAAGTTGATAGTAAATTCTTCAGTTAACGAATATCTCTTATATCCTAGGTGATAAAAAAAATTTCTGGAGCTCTGATAACATTGTGCCCACAACAAAAGGACATGCATACGATGTGAATTACCCAGTTGAAATGCTTAACGCCGTCAATATTCATGGACTATCAAAGCATAAATTAAAGCTAAAGGTTGGTGCTCTGATCATGTGTCTTCGTAATATTGACCCTAAGGGTGGATTGTGTAATGGTACTAGACTTATCATTATGCAAATGACTAAGCATGTTATACACACTAAGATCATCGGTGGAAGTAAAAATTTGCCAATGAACATGTTCTCATTCCTAGGATGTTTGTGACCCCTACCGATCACAAGTTGTCGTACAACATGCGGCGAGGACAGTTTCCGGTCACTTTGGATTTTGCAATGACGATTAATAAGAGTCAAGGACAATCTCTGGAACATGTAGGATTGTTTTTACCTATACATGTGTTTTCTCATGGTCAGCTATATGTTGCACTTTCAAGAGTGAAGTCGAGGTCGGGAATAAAAATAGTAATAAAGAACTTATTAGAAAATATTATCGATTTTATTTTCATTTATTATCTTCCGTGATCTAACAAGGATGGGAATGTCCAAAAAAAAACTATGAACGCCGTCTACAGAGAAGTTTTTTATAACCTTTCATAGTTTATGTTTTCACTACAATTTATTATGCTTTGTTCAGGATTTTGAAGAAAATTATGGATATTTTCGTTCTATTACCCACTCATGGTAATAATTTATCATTTTTATAAGAGATACAAATAAAAATCACAGTCCGCATAAGGTGCGCGCCAGTAATCTAGTTAGACTAATAACAAATGTTGTGAGTTGTAAGAAAATTGTTTAGGCATACAACACACTAATGATATTCTCAACTGATATTGTCACAACAATGATAAAGAAAATGGCAATTGATAAAAAAAAAAAAACGATTATACCATAACTTATTATCTTAATCCCATCAAAATTTAAAAATTTGGATTTATCATTGCATTCATGCACATATATTCGTGTGTATATGTACGAATACACAAACTAACCCATAACTTTTAAAGATTTATGATATGCCATTTATTTTGGCAGTGTTATTGTCCTTGAATATGATAATTATAACGACCTATGATTAGATATCTACGTGTAAATCATAATATTTACTTATCACATCCAACCATTTCTTTCAACTTTCACTTTTATTATATGATTCATTAATGTTCTGAGTAGATATCATCCAAAATTACATGACATAACATAATATATCTAACTTACGTAACATAGTTGTGTGGATTTTAGTTTGATATCCTAACATTTTTATTAATAATGATATATTACTAATCCCCTGACATTTAATAAAAAATAGTTTTCTTCAGTAAAAAAATGTCAAATCACTCTAGAGAAATATGGCATGGCAAAAGAAATGTGACATATCAATTTGATGGAAATTCATTGGGTGGATAATGAGAACTCTTTATTCAATATTCATTACGATAAAATCTACTGAATCTCTATCAACAGTTAACCATTCAGCTTAAACTTGTGTTTCTTTGAACAAAATTACTAGAGTTTAATGCCTTGTCCACCACCTTATAAAAAGTTAGGGTTCTCTGCTAAACACTTGTTGAACCTGAACTAGCTTTGAAAAAGTGTTTATTCCATTCTGAATTTGACCACACTCGATCTGTAATCTGAATCAAGTCTCTCTACAAACCTCTGGAGTGCACTCAAAAATAAGGAGAATCAAACCGTATTTTTTAAACAGCGATCTCATATACACTTAATCGTTTGTTTAGATTGTACCTCTCCATGTGAACTTATCATTTGTACTTCACTAATATCACAAATGTCCAAACAACTTCTAAACGGCCTAAAACTGAAAGGTCGTGCAGTAGGACCTCCCAAGTTCTCCTCATTTGATAAGATTTCATTAAAATTACCAATCATGCACCAAGACTCGCTCTTTGACACACCAATCCTCTAAATTCTTTCCCACAAAAGCACTTGTGATTTAAGCACCAAGTGGCCATAAACACAAATTACAAACCATACACGAACACTATGGGTGTAAACTGTTTGTAGATTTTAAATTGATTTTTGGCTTTTGGTTTTTGGGTTTTAACTCGGTTTCTGGTTTATAGTTTTTGGTTTTTGCAGTAGATTTTAGTTTATTCAAAAAATTGATTTGTGATTTTGGTTTTTGATTTTTAGTTTTTATTTTTATTTTAAATTTTATTTTAATGTTTTTGTGTTTTCTAAATTACCAAACTATGGTACATGAAATTTATTAAAAGAAATATAATATATATTTTCAAAAGTGATAAAACATAAAAATGATAAGGATTTTTTTTTAAAAAAATAGATATATATTTAAAATAACAGTGAATAGGCATTTTAAGTTGAATTAATAACAATTACAAAAAAAAACAGAATATATACAAAATAAATATTTAAAAAGGCCAGAAATAGCATCTTAACTACCATTTATAATTTTGAGGATTTTTTATTTTTTCTTCTTAACACTTTTTAAC
The DNA here is from genome assembly GCA_900406295.1 of Aurinia saxatilis. Taxonomy (NCBI): domain Eukaryota; kingdom Viridiplantae; phylum Streptophyta; class Magnoliopsida; order Brassicales; family Brassicaceae; genus Aurinia; species Aurinia saxatilis. The sequence goes on from OVAP01002849.1 coordinate 14,567, forward strand.
TTTAGGAAACCTCATAATTAGGGGTTCTGTATTTTTAATTTTTAGAACAGCAAAAAAAATAAAACAGAAAAAAAAGCAAAAAAAAGTGACGCCAATTTTTCGTAGAAACCACTATAATGTAGTTTTTAGTTTTTGTTAAGAAAGTGTAAAAAAGTAAAAAATCTAGTTTCCCAACAATTCAGGGAATCTATTTTATGAAAATCTTGATTAACAAATAAAGAGGTTTTTGAAAAAACATAAACTAGAAACTAAAAAAACTAGAAACAATCAAAACCTATGAGTAACACGTTAATCAAGTAGGTTTTTATTTTTATGGAGGAACTGAACACCAAGATGACCCGTCCAAAAGATCACAAGACCCACTAGGCCATGTTGCTTCCACTATCCAAAGAGAATCATAACTCAAACAAACTATACAATGGTGTTGACACATTTCTCTGATATGCGTAGGGCTATTGGATAAATGGCGGATCAACTGCATCCAAAATTCATCTTGCTCACCACGAGTGGCCGATTTCACACCAACTTCTTCGGCGATTTTTTGGACAGAAACCAAATATTTTTTTTTTTTTACTTTTCTAACAGATAATTCCTCTGGACAGAAACAAAATATTGAATATTTTGACCTTTTTCTAACAAATAATTCCGGTCCTTTCAGGGGAGTAAGAGCCGAATTTAATACAACAATGGCAAGAAATTCAAAACATTCACCATGAACATATATATATTAAGTATGAATCCATCATCTTCCCACTTGTAGGCCCTAGCCACTTTTTCTTCTTGACGCTTCTGCAAACAATAAGAGTCAAGATCCAACAGGTTTGACATTTGACAATGTTAGACAGCTGATGATGGCTCATGAAGAGGGAACTCTGGGAGCTGTCTTCCGATTGATATGCTCTTAGGACCGTGATAAGACTCCTTTCGAACTGCAAATGCCGGGAGAAAAATCAAACATTGATTATGTTTTCTAAAAATATACATTCTTCACATCCCAACGACAGTCTCTTATCAAGACAACAAAGAGACGCCCTCAGGATCCAAAAAGGGTATATGTTTTTAAACTGAGGTAAGCATGTGATAATATGCATTACATATGATAATTATTCTTGCCTAGTGTGTGTAGAAACAAAAAAAAAGTGAAACCTTGGAATTGTCCCTCCACGGCGAGGATCATTCTCTGTTGCTTGTCGAAGAGCTCTAGCAAAGGCTTTAAATGTCGCCTCTATTATGTGATGAGAGTTTTCTCCAGCAAGCTGTTGTAACAAACAAAAATTTAAACTGTGATGAAAAGGTTGCCAAGCAGATTATGGAAGAAATTCACGAAACTGTATGATTTTGTTTGGTTTTGGAAGATTGGAATCACAGTACCTGCCGGATGTGAAGTGTCATACCAGAAGTATTCACTAATGACTGAAAAAAGTGCTCCACCAACTACTCATAACAATGGCAAGACTTTCAATGATTACTGAACAAGATACATAGAAGCCCAAAAGATATTATAATTAAAACCAGGAAAACTGAGGGAGTGAAGAACCTGAGTGTCATAAGTTCCAACTCTTTGGGTTGGAATCTCCAAATTGTAGCCAAGATATGGTCGACCAGACAAGTCCTGCAGAGGTTTTTGTTTCACTTAAAGCAATACGCAAGTCTAAGGAATACGCAATCGGATGATTCAGAATTTGATACCAGGGAAACATGTATAAGTGCTTCATCTAAAGGAGCTGTGAAATCACCAAAGCGGTTAATACCTTTACGCTCACCAAGGGCCTTTAACAGAGCCTAGAGGAGACAAAAACACCCACTAAATTGCCAATGAGAAAACAACACACTAGTCTAAGAAAGATTAGGCAAAAAACAGGAGGAGAGAAACACTTACAGTTCCAATGGCAAGAGCAATATCTTCATTGGAATGATGATCATCGATGTGAACATCACCAGTAGCTCGTACGTGTACATCAAACAAGCCATGTGAGGCAAGTTGCTAACAAGGAGTGAAACACAAAACAGAGATCAAAACGAGAATATGCAATCAAAGAAGATCTTTTCACTTCCAAGGTAAACTAATTAGACTTTACATCTAACATGTGGTCAAGGAAAGGGATTCCAGTAGAAGTATCAGCAATTCCAGTGCCATCCAAATTAATCTTCACTGACACATTCGTCTCCTTTGTTACTCTCTTCACTTCTCCAATTCGAGCTGATCGCATCAAACAAAACAAAACAAAAAAAAGTCAATGAAGAAACGAGCTTGTATCTGAATCCTTATCTAAGTTCCAAAACTGACCTAGTCCGATAGAGGAGGAAGAAGAATTCGAAGAAGCGCAAGAGATAGAATGGCGAGGCTGAGATTGAGATTCCATCCGCAGATATCGGGGAATCGAAGAAGAAAGGATCGCCGCTCTCCGAGGAAGCAAACCTGTAAACCCAAGCTTAGGTCTCAGAAGCTGAACGGAAGCGTGGGCAGACATGGCGGACGCAGAGGACGGCTCCATTTGTTGGCAAGCAAAGAATCAACACCTCTACTACCCTTTTATTCCATATTCACAAAGGTCCTCAACCAAAAATGATTTTCTTTTTCTTTTATTTTCAATTAAAATTAAAATAAAAATACAAATAAATCTCACCCAAACCTCGTATTTACGATCCAACCAGTCAAAATCCGATCCATTCTAATTAAACCCGACCTAATCCCAAAAATTTTCTTCAATTTTCTATCTTTATTTTATTCTTCTTCTCATATCAAATTTGTATTGAATCCACAACATATTTTTGGATTAGAATCAAATTAAAAACAAGGAGATAATTGAAAAAAAATAAAAAGAATAAGAAGATTAACAAAGAAGAGGAGTAAGATAAAAAAAAAGAATAGAAAAAAAAGAAGTAGATACTCGTTGATACAGATAAACCGAAAAAGAAGATGACTTTAAAAAAAAAACTAAAAAAATATTAATTAGAAAAAAATAGAAAAAAATATTATCATTTATATTCGAAGTTATGAATTCATATACATTTCATCCAAACATTGTGTCAAGATTTGGCTCAACCAAACATAACTGTCAAGAGACTGCTGCTCTCACTTTTGGTTCAGGCGTAGATTAAAAAGATAACAAACGAAGCAAGAACCAATCTATTATTCTCTGCTACTAACCAGAACTTTTCACTCTACGATGGATCACTGAAGAAAAGTTAAGTACATCATTAGATTGCTGTTTCAAACTTCAACTAAAAACTGATCGGTATTAAAGGCTTACAAGCATTAAAGAAAGAAGCATTACCTTCTTTACCTTTTTGGCTCAGTGTCTTTCTTTCCTTCATTTGCTTTCTTGATCGTTCCACTTTGGTGTCCACTCCATTCTGCAATCAGATGACAAAAAATAACTATAATACCTTATACGAACACATCGGACGGTAAGAACAAGGAGCCGTTTTTATATAGGATCATTTCCACTTCAAGATATGATGAAACCATACAGAGAAATACAAATATTTTTTTATTACTCTACCGTTGGACATAACAATCAGCAACAGAAAACAATTCAATATCAGGATAAGAGATGTATCAATGGAGGTTGTTACAGCTAAGAAACTTCCATTCTTTATTAACTCAATGTAAAAGTAATACAAACTCTTTATA
>OVAP01002850.1:0-18202 GCA_900406295.1 Aurinia saxatilis
ATTCGAACGGTTTCAACCGAAAACAAACACGGGTAATTAAATTTTCGGGAACTTTGCGATGAATTTGCGATGAATCGTCGCAAATTCGTCGCAAAACTGGGCGGGGAATTCAATTGGACCGAANTATTAATATTTGTTATCGAGTTAAATTATTTCACTCTCTTGTTACCAAGGAACCTAACTCTGCGACGAATTTGCGAGGAATCGTCGCAAATTCGTCGCAAAATTTAATTAATTCGAACGGTTTCAACCGAAAACAAACACGGGTAATTAAATTTTCGGGAACTTTGCGATGAATTTGCGATGAATCGTCGCAAATTCGTCGCAAAACTGGGCGGGGAATTCAATTGGACCGAAATTGTGCGACGGATTTGCGACGGATCAGTTCACATTGTCAATCGATTCAAACCAACATATCTCATATTTGTTGCTTAGCTCGAGTGAACTTGGACGTGCTACTGCATACACTCTGCTCCCTGTGGATTCGACCCTAAAGTACTACTATGGGACATGTGCGCTTGCAGGACCGATTTTGGGTGAAAACTAAATCCCCATCAAGTTTTCCGACGCCGTTGCCGGGGGGCAACGGTTGACCACTAGCATAACGAGCAAATTCCAGACTGAGCTTTTCCCTTTATTTCAATTTCAGTAATTTCTATATTTTTGTTTTGCACTTTTACATTCCTACTTCACTTGTTTCAGGTACCTACTCATGGCTCAACGAAATAATGGAGGGGTTGATGGTACCCACAGACAGTACCCACCTCGTATGAGACCCTACTCTCCTCGGGAATCTCGCAGAGGCTTCTCAATGCCAGTACCCGAGCCTAGAATCTTTGAACGCCACCAAACCCATGTGGGGGAACCAGCATGCATTCATGCCTCCTAGTAACTTTCAATCTGGAAATCGTAATCGAAGGATTGAAGAAATGCTTGGGAAAATCCTTGCCAAACAGAGGAGTTTCGAGGGAGAGATAGGCATTAGATTCGACTTGATGGCTAGTAGAATAGCTGGGATTAAGGAGGAGATGAGACACATGGGCAAAGTTAACCACTGCAACTCGGTGGCCCTCAACGAGAAATCCAAAGGGATGCCCAAGGCCGATCTATAATGTGACCGCTGCACAAGTACCCAGAAATATGGCCCCTAGATGATGTAAAAGCACTCTTCTACAAAGTAAGGAGGGAAACCAGCCCTACCTCGCGCCAGCTCTATAAAAGAGAAGACCCAGGAAGGTACACAATCCCAATTTCGATTTATGACAAAGAGTTTTGAAACACTGTGTGTGGCACATGAGCCTGCATGAGTATGATGTCAAGGAAGGATGCACGATCAGTTGGCATTCATGAGTGCGAGGAGGTTACTCAAACAGTCATGCTCGCTGACGCTTCATTTGGGAATGTCTTAGGATTTGCTAAAAATGTCATGGTTAACATCCAAGGGTGCTTTGTACCCACTGACTTCCTGATCATGAACACAGACCATAGGTCAGAAGCTCCCATAATGCTAAAGAGGCCATTTTTGGACTCAACAAGGGCTCAAATTGACATGGTGAAAAAGAGGGTATGTTTCATCTTCATCAATAAGAAGACCTTCTATTCAGCCACAACACATGATCTTCTAAAGCTGGGAGAAGATAAATGGGAAGATGAAGATAAGACAGTAAAGCGGGTGAAGTATCTAGCAAGTCCTCAAAGATCATACGAACTGCTCGGACCGCCACCTTGGGACTAAAAACCTCAATCCATGGTGAGCTACACGACTTTAAGCAAAGGCGCTGAGTGGGAGGCAACCCACTGGTACATTTTAGAATATGTTTTCTTTCATTTCTTTTAATGTTTTTGTTCGTGTCTCAGGAAATAGGATTCAAAGATTTAACCAAGAAGATGCAGAATCGTTCGATTGCCTCTGCAAGATTCGATCGATTGTCTGTTGTTCATAGCTTCAAACCACTTTTTCACCGGAAAGCAAGAGGCTTCCTGATTCGAATCAATTGTTGATCCAGGGGAATCGTGTATGCTTCAACACTAGGTGGGAGACAGCAAAAAATCAGGAGAATCACACTGTGATTCGATCGATTGGTGACTACATTGATCGATGAAGACCCTTAATGATATGCAAATCCTCTAATCAACACAACATATGATGATATACTGATGTCGCCAGGTACAATCTTCACATATTCCCTGTAAATTCCTTTCATTTCAGATAAGAAAAATAAGGTCATTTGATCCATTCCAAGACGACGAGGTAACTTCCATCTATCCTATCTATTTCAATCCTTTTCAATTCCCATTTTTATCTCACAGTTTGTTAACATCGGGAAAGATTTTATTCAAGTCTTGGGGGGGGGGGGGGGGGTTTTTCNGGAGGGGTTATTCCTCGTGATCTAAACCATTTGTTCCTTTTTAGCCTACTTATTTCACCCTTTAAAAAAGAAATTATCGAGTCAAAAGCGTTTTATTGAGTCAACTCAGGTCTGGAATAAGGACCTTACTCACAGCTAGATTTTGTGGCCTAGTGACCATCTTTGCAAGACTGTCTCGAGGCACTTGTTTCAGAAACTGCATACTCAAGCTTCCCCAGCATATCCCGGTTTGCATTTACTTTAGTGAATCTGTTTTTAGACTCTATCTCACTTGAACCTAAACTGGACTATAAATCTTTCTTGTTGGAGTTATTAGACTAGGAAAAAGAACCATATTCAGGACTTCTTATCCACTTTACCACTCTCTTGCTAATCATGAATGGCCAACTCATCTTTAGTTGGTACCACACTCATAAACCTAATCTCTTTTCAAACCACATGCAGTCTCTTTTTCTTTCTTTTCTTATATGCAGTATGTGTAAAATGGCTGGAGAGATGAGACCAACGCAGATTTTCAATCACTCGTGAAGAGTGGCGAAAAAGCATACTACGACCTTAATACATGCATGGAAGTTCAAAAGAGAAGGTTTCAAGACTTATTTTTCTGGTAAAATGTCATCAAAATTAAGGTAAAACTCGTGCCTTGTTGTATATGGTGAAAGCTTTTGGATTAAAAAAAAGTAATAAAAAAACGAAAAATCCAAGCTTTATGACCCATACTTGTTTAGCAAAAAGACCAGAAAAATCAGGGATCAAAGGTGGAAAGAGATGGAAAACATTTAAGGGAGTCTGGAGATGTTCAAAGACTTTAGATTCCCTAAAAGGAATCTAAGTCTGGGAGAAGAATGAGTCGAGCTAAGAAGAGAATGATTGGGGGATTTGATAGGGGTGATATTTTACCGTTTTTAATAAGGATTTTTGGTGCTTCTCATGAAGAAACCATTTGATTTTAAACATAAACAATTGAATTTCACATTTCTATGTTGCCAAAGTGTTTTTGTAAAAATAAGGCTTTTTAGGTCATAAATGGGCATTTTCTACCAAGTCCAACCATTCAACATCAGAAGTCCAGGCCCAGATGAAGAAGATGATTTATTTGGATAAAGGTGAGGAGTTAAGACAAGCAAGCCACGTGAGTCAGTTGTCACATGGGCTTGGAATAAATTCGTTCACCCTCGGGAGTAAGAAGTTAAGCCCAAATCATTGAAATGTATCAAGAAGACCATTAAAGATGAAGGCCAATCGATCAAGCACTGTGGCCCACCGATTGACCAGGCCCAATATTCCCAAAAAATTTCGAGAACAAATTCAAATAGCGACCGTTGCATTTGAGGAGATATCAGAAGATGTTGCAGATAATTACAGAAGATTCAGAGGACGCGTTTTCAGATACGACCAATCGATTAAATTAATATTAATCAATTGACTGGAGAGTGATAAGCACAAATATATTGATCCCTATTCAAATTTTGTTCCTGATTCGTCTCAACTTCCTCCTTAATCCTCTGCATTATAAATACAGAAGCTTCAGCCACAGAGAAACACCACAAAATTCACAAAGCTTCCAGACGTCCAAACTAAATAGTTTTAAATTTCTTTTCATTGTTTTCTTCTTTTATTCTACTTGGTTGTTGCTGTCAAGGGATAAGTTTGTAATCTCTGCACTCTAAGGAAGCTCTTTCTGAACCCTTACTTTGATTCATATGATTGCAATTTCCATTGTTGTTATGTTTTTCATAAGCATATATGAGTAGTTTCATCGTTAGGAATAAGGTTTTGCTAGGAGAAATCATGGTTAGGTAGATAGGCAATAGGTCTATGTAATGACTGGTTAAGGGTTTACTGTCATATCAGAGCTTATATAAATCATAGGATAAACCTGCTACTAATACACCACTTAGAGTAAGAGATCCAAAACTTGATAATGAAAGTTTTACCATTTAATGGTTTAGTAGAATTTGATATCTTGAACTTAATGATTAAATTAGTTGATTGATCAATCCAAAGCTTCTCTTCTTAAAGGATATAGGTTAGAGTTAACTAGGATATCAATCGAATAAGACCGGCCAAGCCTGACCATAGGGATAGTCGGTTAATAGTTATTTCAACTATATAGTTTTAACTATAATATTTACACATGTTATTACACTGAATAATTCAAACCGTGGTTCTCTGATGCACTATATGACTTCCTAACGCATTTATTTATTGGTCAATCTTACATTTTATTTTGTTTTAACATTTGCAGGCATCAATCGACTGAACGCATTATCTGCAATCGACCAAAAGACGCATAATTGATCGATCAGTCCACATTGTCGATCAATTCAAACCAACATATCTCATATTTTTTGCTTAGCTCAAGTGAACTTGGACGTGCTACTGCGTACACTCTGCTCTCATGTGCGCTTGCAGGACCTATTTTGGGTGAAAACTAAATCCCTATTTTGCAAATCAAAACTACTTTCAGCATACCAAAATAAGATACAACTAATTACCTTTAAAAAGATAATACATAGGCCTACAAACCTTTCCGTCCATCTCTGTAATGGCAGCATTTGCAGAAGTCTCATCAATGAAGTTGACAAATCCAAAACCCCTCGACCTTCCCGACTCTCTATCAACTATGACTTTAGCTGCACAACAAGAAAAGAACCTTTAGTTGACCAAAAATATTCCAAACTCCTACTCAACTTTGATGAACCATTTCTTACCATCTACCACTTCACCAAAGTGAGCAAAATCATCCCTCAATAAATGGTTGACAATGCCCCATGAGAAACATGTATCAAACAAAACCATTTAAATCGTAATCCGAGTCACGACTTAAAACAAAGATCTCAATCAAGTTTTATGTCCAAAGAAAAGCTTGGTCGACATTAACCTGAGATAACCAAGTAGACGTAATGAGAACATCGTCTATAATGCTTGAATCGATTAAATCAACAAATCTTGGGAAGGATAGAGCTTGTATCGAACATAAACACTCACCTCTAGTCTATAATGCTTCAGTATAGTTAAAACCTAACATTGAAGATGAAATCTGAAATCAACTATCAAACCAAACAAAATCGAGATTGTAAAAATGGTGAAAAATCCAGATCTTCACCTTTACGGTCGAAGGCATTCAGATTCAGACGATGACAACAAATCATTGTGAGAGTGACTGGAGCTAGCAACGACGACTACATTAAGAAGTCGCGTCAACGACGATTCAGGCGTAGAAATGAGACGGTGGTTCTCAATCAAATTGAAAGAAAGGTCTATGTATTAAAAAGGGCATTGATTTTTGTGATGCTTGTGAAGAAGAGAAGTCAGAGAGAGTCATCAGAGGGAGAAGCAGAAATAGTTGATGGAGAAAGAGGTCGGAGATCGAGAGTTAAGGTATTTTAGAAGGAGAGGGCATAATGATATTAAAAAAAAAAAGTGGGTATATGTGATTAAAAAATGAGTGATGGGTATATGTGTCATTCTCTCATAGAAAATAATGAATTTTTAGAGTTCTCTATGTGGCTTTGAATTGAAGAAGATATTGAGGATTTGGTTAAGTTTATTTTGAGAGTGTAAATTTACAAGAATTGGGAATGGGTCGAATGAAAGAAATAGCTTGTATACATCAATTGCTCTTTTCTTCATTTAACCACTTGTACAATTTGATATACTTGACCACGTTTTCTCTTGTCTTTGAAGCTTTTCTCATATCGAACCAAATGTGTGTGATCATTAGTCCATATTTGAGACCACGCTTATTTTTAATAATTGAATGTGAAAGGGATGGGTGATAGGAATCGATCTTTAACATTGAGATTTAGAGTAAAAGATTGGAGTGGTGATGGGTATGATATGCATGAATGAGTAAGGACCCCGCTTGTGAAAAATTCGCATTAATTTGAATCCGTCTTTGGAACTTAGAACGTTTTCTTTCCAGCTTTGAGTCCCCATCTTCAACCCTTTCTTCCTTCTTGCTTTGTGTTGTTTGCTTGCGGATAAGCAAATGTTAAGTTTGGGGGAATTGATGTATTGCGTTTTTGTCTCGATATAACGATTGTTTTCTATCGTTTTCGAGTCTTTTGGTGTTGTTTGGAGTTCTTTCTGGTTGAAACATGTTTGAATGGAGTCTAAGGCAAAAACAGAGCAAATAAGGGCAATAACAATGTAGAACCAGTCCGAAGGGCCTTAATGATCGTGTCAGACAAAGGTTGATATATTGCGTTTTTAACATGTTTTAATCCTTTTTTTCCTTTGTTTTTCGAGTGTTTTGATTTTTTTTAGAGTCTTAACATGTGCTTAATGCATTGGAGCTTGAATTGAAGCTTCGGAATGAAGTTTTGAGGCAAAAAGAGACAAACAAGTAGAAATGACAATGCATAACCAATCCGAAGTGCCTTAAATCTCGTGTCAGACGAAGTCCTTCCCGTAGGAATTTCAATCTCAAATTATTACACGACATGGGTATTTGAGTTAGCTTCACTTTGGTGGTGGTTTCGAGTCATTCTAATTAGCAGTTGAGAAGATATGACTATTTTACTGAAGACATGTCAGTCCAGCTTCAGAACAAACACGCAAAAGAACACAGATCGATCGAACCCTATGTGGATCGATCGATCCAGCCTGAAGAAAAGTGGCGATTTCCCTGCGTCACGAGATTGGGCTCCAGTCGATCTAATGTACGCGATCTGAGAGACAGATTGAACGATCCGCGGTCTCTCAAAGCAAAAATGGAAAGTTTTCTTCTATGCATTTTTTTTGCTCCTATAAATATTCTTCTCTTGTTTCCAGATGAACACTAAGCTCCCTCTACAGCCTATGAGCCTTTTTTACACTTAAGAATTCTTCTTTTATCTTTTCCCTTTCAATTTACTTTGTTCCCTCGAAGATCTAGACTTGGTTTCCTTGTTATTTGCTTTTGGATTGAAGATTCTTGTCATCTTTTGTGGAGAAGTTCTTATGGACCTTATCTCTTTCATTAAAGCATTATTCATTTTATTATGTTCTCCATTATGTGTTTGATTTGCTTTTGTGGTAGTTTCAATATGTGTGAGTAGATTTCTAGTTATATTTTGGGGAATCATGGTTTGTTAGGCTTGATACTAGATGCAAATAGGTTAGTCATTGAAATCCTTCTCTTGGTGTTGATGTAATGTTTAAACTAGCTTGTACACCTAGTTTATGATAATAGGTTGAATATATTCACGAAAGTGTAGTAGATTAGCTAGAATACACACCTGGAAAGCAAATTGTTCTTAGCCAACGAAAGTTTACTCTAAGGCGATTTGTGAACTTATCAAACCAATACATTAATTCTTTCCTATAATTGTTAGGTTCAAACGAAAGTTTATACATCTAGGTTGCTAGGAAAAGTGATTGATGCCACGAAAGTGGATCAATTATAATTATATGTTTGAGTTGAGGCTGTGCTTAACAATAACCTGAATATTTATTTGGTACTTGCATGCATTCCATAGATTATCCCTAGGTTTAACGCTTTTTATTATTGAATAAAAACCCGTAGAAAATTAGCAAACAAACCACTTTTGATTATCTTAGCTGAATTAGATAGTTTAGTAAATTCCAGTGTAGACTTTGGAAGTTGTGGGTTCGATCCTTGACTATTGCATCATCTTTGAGTTAAATAGTCAAAGGATTATTTACTAGTGTCTTTTAGGCATTTTCAAAGGTCTTCCCGTAGGAATTTTAATCTCAAAATTTTTTTTGACACAACATAGGAAATTAACTTGGCGGTGGTTTCAAGTCATTTTGATTAGCGGTTGAGAAGATATGACTATTTTACTGAAGACATGTCAGTCCAGCTTCCGAGCGAATGCGCAGAACGACCGTTCTAGACCGAGAATGATCATCCCAACCCCAGAACGATCGTTCTGGACCCTACGAGAGCCATTTTTGGAAAGTCATCACGAAATTTGGGCAAATCAGCCAATGATTTTTTCAACAGGACGAAACCTAGAGCTTAATAAGACCTCTGAACCTCTGTTGCAGCACCTTTGGCTTTTCCTTTAGTTAGATTGTTCTTCATTTCTCCTCATTTTTTGTTCTTTACTTTGTGTTCTTGGAGTTTTGCTTGAAAATTGTCATCCATCCTTGTCATTACATTTGCTAAGAAGTTTTCTAAACTATGTTCTTTGTCAATTTCGTTTTTAATAAAAGCATTATTCAGTTATGTTATTTATCATTATGCCTTTGATTGTTGTTAGTTTCGACATGAGTGAGTAGTCACCTAGTTAGATTTAGGGGAATCTATAAATTGTTAGGCTTATGTGAGATGTAAATAGGTTAGATTTGTAGAGTCCTCCTCCTTAGTAAAGATTTAATGCCTAGACTAGTTTGATCATCTAGTATTTGTCTTTAGGTTAATTATTATATGAAATTGTAATAGATAACTAGAAAAATTATTCTTAGCCAACAAAAATTAATGTACATGCAATTTATGAATATATCAGACCATGCTTTAATGCTTCCCTGCATGCTTTAGGTTCATGCTAAAGTTTAGACGCATACTTTAATGCCACGAAAGTTAATACCTCCAAGAGTTGAAAGTTAAAACGCACGTTGTTTGTGCGTTTTGCCTTATCTTATCTGATCTATCAAGTTTCAACGCTGTTATAGAAAGAGAGAGGCTCCAAGTAATCCTGTCCACTTCTTCTGATTCTCTAATAAGTTTTGGTTTCTTCCAATTCAGAAATGTATTATCACTTTCAAACTCCAATCTTCCTCTCCAATGACGGATTCCAAGGAACTCGGCACGGCGAGCCGCCGGATCTCCGTCGTCACCAATCATCTCGTTCCCGTTCCAACTGGCGTTGACTCAGTGGAGCTCTGCATTGCTTTGTCGATGGATGACAATTACCACAAGGTTCACGGTGAAGTGTTGACCCACGAAGTCGCTTGGCAAAAAGGTGATTTTGTGGGTGACGGGGAAGAAAAGAAGTTTGTTGACATTATCTATGAGAAAGCGCTCGGCGAGGGCATTGCCAAGGTATGTGCGTGTAAGGTGTCTGGTGAAATTCCTCAGAGAAGAGAGTTTTTTGCTAGTGAATAAGTTTTTTGATTTGTAGATTACTATAAACCGCCCAGAGAGAAGAAACGCCTTCCGGCCTCAAACTGTGAAGGAGCTTATGCGTGCCTTTAACGATGCCAGAGACGACAGCTCCATAGGAGTCATCATTCTCACCGGCAAGGTAAACTACTTAGTAAATGCCATGCAGCGAGGATTAAGTAGTAGAACCATATCAAAGTTGATTCCTTTTTGTGGGTGAACATTGATTGAGCTGATGTTTGATGATATGTACTTACGTCAGAGTCTAGTTATGTGCTTTTTGCTGAGTTTTTTATGACAAAGAGTTCAATAGTATTCCCGTGTTTGTGAAACCATTGTTCTGAAAGGAGTATATATATGAATGGATTAGGGAACAAAAGCATTTTGCAGTGGTGGTGATCAAGCTTTGAGAACACCAGACGGTTATGCTGACCCCAAGGATGTTGGCCGCCTTAATGTCCTTGATCTTCAGGTATGCCCTCACTCTACAAGCCAAACATCACTATTTGGGTTTCCTTATCCTAGTTTAACTCAATTACTTTTCCACCTTCCATCTTCTGTCCATACTCAGGTTCAAATCCGTAGACTGCCAAAACCGGTTATTGCAATGGTAAGCATCTTTGTATTGATTTTGGATCAATTCCTGTGCATTTAGCTTTTGCTAATATATTTTCTTTTGGACTAACTCAGGTTGCGGGTTATGCTGTTGGAGGAGGACATATCTTGCATATGGTCTGCGATCTAACCATTGCAGCTGATAATGCTATCTTTGGTCAAACGGGTCCTAAGGTTTTCCCTCTGCCCTTTGTTTCAGTCTCGAATGTGTCAGTGAAGTTGGAACCAGACTTATTCCCAATCCTCATTGATCATGTTGGTTGACTTTCTGTCTACAGGTTGGAAGTTTTGATGCTGGTTATGGAAGTTCCATCATGTCTCGACTGGTAATGTCTCGACAGAACTCACTGATTCGGCCATGGAACATCCAAAATCTAACAATCATGGGCTGATCAAACTGTCTGAAAAATAGGTTGGTCCTAAAAAGGCACGAGAAATGTGGTTTATGACAAGATTCTACACAGCATCTGAAGCAGAAAAAATGGGACTGATTAATACAATTGTACCGGTAAAGTTAATCAGTAACCCCCTGCTGTCATAACCGATTCACAAGATACATCTTTAGATTTGCTGGTAATTGTTTTGTTTCTTTACTGAAACATATTAACTGTTCCAGCTAGAGGATTTAGAGAAAGAAACTGTGAAATGGTGCAGAGAAATATTACGGAACAGTCCAACTGCAATCCGAGTGCTTAAAGCAGCACTCAATGCAGTCGATGATGGCCATGCCGGACTTCAGGTACCCCCTTCTACCAGCTTGCTTAGTCGTATAAGGAACATAAATTTTTAGTGAAATTTGCAACATAACTCACAAACTCATTGTAGTTCTATTGACTTGTGTGTATAAAACTATGAAAAAGATATTTCCAAACTTTATTTGGTGCAGAGTCTAGGAGGTGATGCGACACTCTTATTCTATGGAACCGAAGAAGCTACTGAAGGAAGAACGGCTTATATGCAACGCAGACCACCGGACTTCTCTAAATTTCACCGGCGACCTTGATCTCACTACCACTCAATTCAGGTGTCCTCAAACATCATTTGCATTTGTCCTTTTTTTTTGTTTGCTTTGGTTATCAAATGAATTGCTGTAATAAGTTTTACTTTGAATATCATAAAAACTATGAAATTTGAATTCATAGGTTGGCAATAACATTCAACGGAAAAACTTAGTATTACTGCATAAACAAGATACCTAAAGGTTGAGGAGATCACTGAAAGGCTCGCCTACCCAAAAAAGCGCAAGAAAAAACCCTAAATGCTGGACTCTTTCAAGAGCTTGATAGTTATTCAGCATGAGAATTGGTTAGATGCGAAATCTTTGCATCCGAACCCAGTTAATTGGACGTACTGTGGGTTTTTGGCTTCTGAGTGCAATATATCATGTGCTCAGGGTTACTTATATTATCAGTCAACGTGTCCATCTCAACGATTCAAAACACTCTGTTCACAGAATGTTCTTTCATAGTGCATATCAGATTTTGAGCAGCTCGTTTGATAGAATATCTGGTAACGTCTAATGAGAGAACAACTTCATTGCGTCCATATCTCCTTAGTAATAACCGGTTATGTATGTGTGAGAGCATAGGCAGGCCAAAACATTTGCATTCAAATTTACTTTGAAAGAATGCTAGGCAGGCCAAAACATTTGCATTTGTCAAGGATCTTGATTTTCATGCAAATTACTACATGTCGAATTAAATTACATACCTGCAAATAGTAAATGATCATACCTTATAGGAAGAAAAAACTAGAATAACACATATTTTAGTGAAAACTACTATTGTCGTCAAGTGAAAGTGTGAGTCAAGTGATATTTTATAAATGACCACCTTGCCCATGAAAAAAAATTAATTACGAAAAATGTCTATTACTAAATTTTACGAAAATAACAATATTTATGGGTTAAAGATACTGTAACGGCAAACTTTTTAAGTCGTGACAGATTTATTAAGTCAGCGGCATATTTGTTTTGATATATTATTCTTGTCATGAAAAGTTCCGAGTTTGGCAGATTTATAACAAAAATTCTGCAACATGCGCTTGCAGAATAAAATTATCATGACAGATTTTTGTTTTTACAACAAATTTAATTTTTCGATTTTTGGTTATGCGGTGACATATTTGTTTATTCCGTGAAAAGTTTATTTATGTACGACTGATTTAATTTACGTGTGATTGAGTTTTTTGCTCTAGTGACGACATATTTGAATTTTACGTACGTCTCTTTGATGAAAGACTTTTTATAAAACATACTCCTTTTCGCCGAAACTTTAATTACTGGAATAACACTTGCGTGATGGTAGATGTTTTTTTACGTTGCCACATATTTTTCTTGGATAAAAAAGTGGACATCATTTGATAGCAGTTTTTCTTCTTAAGTGACGGCAGATTTTATTTCTTACTAGAATAACATTTTCTTTGGCAACAGATTTTTTGTGGCAGATTTTTTTAAGTATGTGGCAGATATTTCGGCGACAGATTTGTTTGACGTAATGACAGACTTATTAAATCATCGACGGCTCAACTCCACAAAATTAGATGATTCTGAGTTTTGGCGGTTAAAATTTGTGGCAGATTTTTTAATGCAATGGCAAAATTAGATGATTCTGAGTTTTGGCGGTTAAAACTCCACAAAATATATTTCTGCGGTTAAAAAATATATTACTTTCTTAAAATTAAGGTTTTCCTTTTTTAGCAGTATCTCTTATTATTTTGTTTCTTCTTCAACCTCCACACGCATAAATATATTTTTAGCTTCTTCTTTTCTCTATTCATGGCTTCTTCTCTGATTTCTTCATAGTCTTCTCCACTTCTTCATAGTCTTAACCGAATATACTCTTTTTTTCCATCAAGTCTCCTCTTTCTATTGCAGAGATCCAAACCAAATATTTTTCTTCCATAGACCAAGTTGTTCTTGTATGTGGTTCATGAATATTCGAGAAGAACATATGGTTATTTGGGGCTGATCCGAAAAAAAAAATTGTAAGATTCTCGTGATGAATGATACAACTAGGTTTGATAATGTACTAAGGATCGTCCACGAAGATTACAAGATGGAGAAGAAACGGTATGAAATTTTGTTGAGTTACATGTTCCCTAAGTAGATGATGGTGAAGCTACCAAGAGATACACCTCCAGTCTTTGTTGCAAACTCTAGATAATTTTGAGTTCATCCTCTAATGGAAATCAGATATGATTCGCCTTTGTGTGGAATTTAACGAGAAAGAGGTTAGTCAAAGGAGTGAATGTTTTTTGTGGTGGAAGATTGATAAAACGTGAAAGAGAAGATATTCAACGATGACAAAAATTAGGGAAGGTTTTAGAATTAATAATTTTGATATTTAAATAATTTTGATAATTTAAATAATCTAATAATAATTAAAATTCAAATTAAATATTTTTTTAGATGACAAAAAATTAGTTAAAATAGTACATTTATAATTATTAGATTCAAAAAGGGATATATGTCTTTTTGTAAAACATTTGTGTTATTCTAATATACTTCATCTAAAATATATTATTCTAATAATTTTGATATAATTATGTGTTATTTTAAGTAAGTTTTCTATTTTATATTATATTATGGATGTACAAGTAAAGGATAATGTGATTACCGGTTAGGGGTAACATATAAGCTAAACCATTTGAACTCAAACTCTTTTCAAGACACACCACTATATAGTCTATATTCTTTTCTTTTTCCTTTTCCTTTTAGTGACACCACTCATTAAGACAAACATGCTACAAGTCTACAAATGTCACCCACAACAGAAGTATTTATGAATAAACAAAAAATTACTATTTACTACTTATAATAAAGAAATTACATGCGAAGTAGGTACCCTGTGTCTCCGTCTTCGGAGTCCACGCTAAGAAGGAAAAGAGACAAGTGTTTAATTGTTCTGCACACAACTGTCATTCGCTGATAAGTACTGCAAGAGTCTACTTATGTTCCACGAACAAGCAGACATGCAGCCAAAAGAGAGAGAGATGGAACGGGTTTGGTCTCTGATGACCATGCTCCTGGTTCTGGCTTTCTCAGGGAGTTGCAGCGATGTTTTCAGCAAGAAGGACTTCCCTGAGGGTTTCGTTTTCGGATCCGGCGTTTCTGCTTATCAGGTTCACCATCTCACTCAACTTATATGCTTCTTTCGTCCCTTTTGTACTCTGATTTTAATGTTTGGTTCTCTGAAAGTGGGAAGGTGCTATCTACGAGGATGGTAAAAAGGCTAGCGTCTGGGATTATCTCGCACACTCTAGTAAGCTTTTCATAGTTTACTCCCTTTTCTATCAGTTTTGGTAAATCAACTCCTTGTCGTTTGTATTTTGATAGGTAATAAAACGGTGTCAGGTAACGGAGACAGAGCATGTGATGGGTATCACAAGTACAAGGTTGTTTCTATATATCAACCAAGCTACTAATGATTCCATAAACCTATTCTTCTAATCTTAGAAAGATTTCACTTGCAGGAAGATGTGAAGCTGATGGTGGAAACTGGCATAAAGGCTTTCAGACTCTCCCTGTCCTGGCCTAGAATTATACCGAGTAAGTCTTGTTACTTTATACGGCTTCTAGTTTTTTCTACTTGAAGGGATCGAATTAGTGTATGAGCTCTTCATTTCTATATATCTCATTAGATGGAAGAGGTCCTGTTAACCCAAAGGGTATACAATTCTACAACAACTTCATTCAAGAACTTTTAAACCATGGTAAGACCCGTCCTTATATCAACTTCTTTTCTTGCCGTTTGGTTTTAGCTTCTATTAACTAGGCTTCATGCAGGAATTGAACCACATATTACATTGTACCACTACGATCATCCTCAGTCTCTTGAGGATGAATATGGAGGATGGCTCAGCCGGAGAATTGTGTAAGGCTAACAAAAAAGTGACATTTACTTACCTTTTTAAAAAAATTGACTTCGATAAAGTATCAAGTGGAAATTTGGGATTGCAGAAAGGACTTTACTGCTTACGCAGGCGTTTGCTTCAGAGAGTTTGGGAACAAGGTCAAATTCTGGACCACGATCAACGAGGCCAATATATTCACTATTGCAAGTTACGTTGACGGTATATCCCCGCCTGCTCATTGCTCCTCAGGCTGCGTGTCAGGGAACAGTTCCACTGAACCATATATCGTAGGCCATAACTTGCTGCTTGCGCACGCCGCTGCTTCAAGATTGTATAGACAAAAATACAAGGTATGATTTACTCTTGAACATGTGAGTTTATGATAAAAGAGCATTAACATGTTATAAATATATAACGGTGCAGGATATTCAGGGAGGTTCTGTAGGCTTTAGCTTGTTTGCAGTAGGGTTTGCTCCTTTCACAAGCTCCAATGATGATGAAATCGCAGTCCAAAGAGCAAACGATTTCTACCACGGCTGGTGAGTCAAATATATTGTGTTTCCAAAATGGGAAACATATCGATCAAAGGTCTTAAATCTACATTTTGAAACACAGGATGCTTGGGCCTCTTATATTCGGAGATTATCCAGATGAAATGAAAAGAAGGGTTGGATCAAGATTGCCAAAATTCTCAGAGGAAGAATCAGAACTAGTGAAAGGCTCCTCTGACTTCTTAGGAATCATGCACTACCTTGCAGCCATTGTCACAAACACTGAAGTCGAACCTTCTCCTCCAGGAGACTTCAGTTTCTACTCAGACATGGATGTACCAATGACTTGTAAGAAATCATACTCAAAATATTTGAATAAGAAAACTAACTCCTTGTTCGTTTGTCTTTGCTAATCATCTTTTATTCGTTTCACTGCTTGGGACGGACAGTCCTTGGGAACTATTCAGCTTTCGAGGTAAGAGTTTCAATACAAATTTTAGATGCAAAACTTCTAATATAAATATACCAGTGTGCCCAATACATTATTCTTTTGTTGTTTGGTTTTTTTTTTTTGGACAAGTATCCTCCTGCTCCATGGGCTTTGGAAAGTATCCTGGAGTATCTAAAGCATAACTATGGAAACCCTCCTGTCTACATTCTTGAGAATGGTCTCTGTCTCTTCTCCGATCTCTCTCTCTCTCTCTCTCTTGTTTTTTGGTCTTAAGTCTCTGCTCAATTATTTTGCTAATGCAAATATATAGGTAAACCGATGAAGCGGGATTTGCAACTGCAACACAATGACATACCAAGAGTTGAGTTCTTACGTTCTTACATTGGCGCTGTTCTCAAAGCCGTAAGGTTAGTACAGTGTTTCCACTGCATCTACCTCTCTTGGACGGCATAATACTAAATACAGGACATCACTACTGAATGTGTAGGAATGGATCAAACACGAAAGGATACTTTGTATGGTCGTTTATGGATTTATACGAGTTACTGAGCGGCTACGAGTTCTGTTTTGGATTGTACTCTGTCAATTTCAGCGATCCACATCTCAAGAGATCTCCCAAACTCTCTGCTCATTGGTACTCTGCTTTTCTCAAGAACAACATTACCTTTCTTGGTTCTCAAGGCATCACGCAATTGCCTAGCAACTTCTCTTCTTCTTCCAAGTAATATCATATTTGCATCTATATGTATCCGGGTGAATCCCTCGTTTTTGAGATCTGTAATGAATGAACACGCTTATGTTTTGTAATGGTTATATTGAGTTTAGATTGCTTGCCATTTTAAAGTCCAACGGTTGCCATTTTAAAGTCCAACGGTTGCGCTCATTTCAACGTCTTTTGTTTTGGTTAATTTGTTTAGAAAATTAATTGCTGCTGGACTCAAATATTAGAAACTAAGAAAAATTCAAATTCTTAGACCGGCAACGTAGAAACTTTTAGCAAAAAATCCAGAGTTCAAGAGATTATTGATCTTTGTAACCAGAGATCTAATCACAAATGGCTGTTACTGTGTCTTTGCCTCCTTTGACTCCATCACGAGTGGCTGCTACTGTATTCTTGGACTCCTTCAAGAGTTTGACACTATTAGCTTTTCTCTCTTTCT
Organism: Aurinia saxatilis; assembly: GCA_900406295.1. Classification (NCBI taxonomy): domain Eukaryota; kingdom Viridiplantae; phylum Streptophyta; class Magnoliopsida; order Brassicales; family Brassicaceae; genus Aurinia; species Aurinia saxatilis. The sequence continues at coordinate 16,995 of OVAP01002850.1, forward strand.
TGCCAAGCACGGCGACTCCTCCAGCAACCTGTTAACCCCGCTTCTAGATTCCAGCATTTCAGCCACCATTTCATTCTGAAACTCCTTGTTCACAAGTTTATTCACGGTGAACTGCAAATGCAGAGCGAGGTTGTCCACGATTTCGCAAGACTATAGTCCAGTATGATGAAATCCTCGTCTTCATGTCGAAGGCCTATTGCAGAAATTGAGAGAGCATTTTTTTATGGAGATATTTATCTGCTTGAGTTAGGTTTTGAGATAGCACAGGACGAGTGCAACTGATTTGGAAAAGGCTGTTGAGCTGGACCAGTGAAGAATGGAGATGGGTTGGAGCCTTGTAAAAGATTCTAGACATGTCTAGAAGCTGATGATACACTTAGAGATTTGGTAGTTGAAGATAAAGATTGATTTTTAGGTTGGAGAAAATCAAAGAGAAAAATATTGTGCATATAAACATGAGGATTTAAATTCATATTTATCCTTAATATTTATTATATAAACAGTAGAAGGTCGTGGTTTATCTCTACGCTTCTGTGAGAAAAAATCAGAGAGTTTATTTTGTGAGAAGAGCGTCATTTTGTGTGAGTGAGAGTTCTTTTGACTGGTCTCTCATTTGTTGTTATTGGGTTGTGAGTGTTGGTGTGTGGGTGTGGAGATTGCAGGTGTCGGAGAGGACATCTAGGTTGGTGCGCCACTGACTCAAACATGCGTGTTTGATATCATCTCCATGATCCAAGTTTAAGCTCAGGTGGAGTTTAGCTCAAAATTGGGTTATCCTGAAGAATCTATGTTGATGAACAGAGCGGTAGATTAAGAGGGTGTGCTTAATTTACGCATTTGCGAATAAGTTGTATATGCTTTCTTGTTCTAGTGGATTTGAAATCTGGACTTGGTCCCGGGGAGTAGGAAACGAACCCTAGTGAACAAATTCTTGTGTAATTTATTTTTGTGCATTATATCTGGCCTCAACTGCGTTTTCAGAAATTACGCATNAATTTATTTTTGTGCATTATATCTGGCCTCAACTGCGTTTTCAGAAATTACGCATGATACTTTGTTAGATGCGTAATCTTGACATTCCCGAATCTGTTCAATTTGAAGTACTCTGGGTTTTTGGAGTCGTGTAGAACATAGTTGATGAAGTTTTGTTGTGAAGCTGTTGATATACCTCATATTTTACCGGTTTTTATCATAATAAACATATAATT
>OVAP01002851.1:0-18197 GCA_900406295.1 Aurinia saxatilis
AAGTTCATGTTTTCCTTTTCGCATGAGATGTTTAAAAATTGTGGGATGTTGCGTTGTTGTGGTACATGGATTCTCATAACAACCTGAGATTATCTCTGCTTTTTGTATGAAAATATGGGAAGAGTTACAAAACCAATTGGTTCTTACACCTGCCGAGTCCATAAAATAAAATTGGCCAGCTTGTTCGTATTTAATACAGATATAGTTTCATTTTAGCATATTTTTTGTGTCGTTTAAAGCTCATTATCATTGTGCATGAAATACTTATATCTATGAGAAATTAGAAATCGACCAAATTCCTAAAGAACATATTGAAAAAAATGGAGATGAAAAATTTAGTACTAAAACCCGCGCGTAGCGCAGATATTTATCTAGTAATTTATAATTTGACTATTCTCGTCTCACACATTACATAACAGTAGACCCGGTACTGAGGGAAGGTATAAGAGATAAAGAGTTTAGACAGCAAAAATATATAAAATTTTAAGGGCAACACTTTTAGATATATCCCTTAAGTATAGTTGTAAAAACAGGTTAATGGGGCAGAGAGATTATGAGTTATTTTTTTCAAAACAATCATGGATTATTAATCTCATAGTTACATGATTTTCCTTTATTATATATATTAATTATTAATTATAGAAAATAAAATTTGTACACAATATCTAAATAAATCTAGATTACTCAAAGTTGATGAACGATTATAGATACATTTTGTTTTTTCAAAACAATCATGTGTTATTAATCTCGTAGTTATCTAATTTTTCTTTTTTATATGTACTAATTATTTAATTATAGAAAATAAAAATTTATACGCAAAATCTAAATAAATCTAGATTATTCAAAGTTGATGAACTGATTTTGCGGGAAAGAAAGCCAGAAAACCTATTTTTCATGAGTGATATATTGATGATTTATGTAGTTCTTGTTTTTTAAAAACATATTTTTATTGATATTTTTCAATTTCAATTATATATCATAAAAAAAATTATAGTTAAAAAGCATCATCTTACCACTTTGGATCCCGTTTTGGGTACACTTACCTAACTTTCCACCTCATGGAGCATCCGAGTTGAATTTGCAGGCCATAGGAAGGGAGTTGGGTCACGTTGGAGAGGTAATTTTCTGAGTGTAAGATGTGTATCTATGTTGATGCGCTTAAACCTTTGGTTATGTCCCACTCGGCCACCTTCCCTACTGGGGAGTCTGTTGATATGGTCATCAAGTATGATAGGTTATAAAAGCATTGTTTCAAATGTTATTCTCTGTCGCATGAACAAAATGACTGTACCTTGTCTATTCTGCCTATCAAAACAGAGGATACCAATCAGAGTGAGAAACCACACACTAGCCATCACAGTGCTCAGCTCCCGCGGGACAAGCTTGAAGATGAGGGATACAAAAGAGAACACCAGCTTACTTAAACTCAGGATTACAAGCGTCCTTACCACTTCCAAGCGCAGCATCACACGGAGCGTAATGGCCATAGAATTGTGGATCGCAAACGCTCGGATCGACATGATCATTACTATGATCAGAGAAGAAGATATGATAATCGGGACTACAATAGATATCATCGTTATGATAGTAATCGTCCATCCACATATTACAAGTCACACGCAAGGTATGGTAACCATCGATACTCTCTCCTTCTAGGAATCATGGTTATGGTGCTAGGCATAGTCCTTCTAGTAATCAGGGTTATGGCATTAGGCATAGTCCCTCTCTCATTACAAGGCTAACGAGATGGTACAGCATGAGAGTGGGGACTAAAGGTGAATCTTGGGTAGACTCCTAACTTTCGAAATCTCCCGGATTTATACCTAAGCTTCCATCTTCACTGGTTGTTGGTCAAGATGCGAGGAAGAAGAGAGATGTAGACCATATGGCTTCTAGTACTCTGTCTTCCTTAACTGCTCTACATCCCTATGATGTGGGTAATTCTGGTTTGGATAGGACTCCAGTTACGTCACGGAAACCAGCTCTGGAAAGAGTAGGAAATGTGAGTGTGGTCGGGTTTAATGGCAGGAAGAATACCTTGCTATTAACGGCTTCGTTGAGTGAAGATACTAAGGTTCAAACTGAAGTTTCCTCGGAATCTACTCTTTTAGATCCTCGTGTTCATAAGGTAGTCAAACCAACAGTATTGCATCGCTTGGGGGTCCGGCAAAATCCTAAAAGAAAAGTTGTTGCGCGAAAACCAAGTCCACGTTGTAGAGTGTCGCCAGCATCATAGTGGATGGGTGGTACGAGTCCGAGAATGCAGGATAATGCAAATGTACCGAAGGTTAAGAATAAGAGAGCTCGGGCTTTGGTCTTTGAGGACGAACCAGTTATGATACCAGCTATGAATAAATTGAAGTCGGGTAAATCAGTGATACCCGTTTCAGTTCCTCATAATGAAGGCTCGTCAAAAGCAGTTTCACAAAACAAGAAATCATAATCAAAAGCGGTGGCTTCCAGTTTGAAGCCGTTGAGGATCCAATAAGCATACTGAGCTGGAACTGTCAAGGTGCTGGAAGCCCGGAAACAGTTCCTCGTCTGAGGAAAATGTGCAAAGACCATTTTCCGGATTTTTTATTTCTTATGGAAACAAAGCAAAAAAATAATTTCATGCTTGGTTTAAAACATAGTTTAGGTTATGATGAGATATTTACCGTTGAGCCTAATGGTCGTAGTGGTGGTTTGGCTATAATGTGGAAAAGCTCCTTTGATGTAAACATTATTTCATCAAATAATAGGATCATTGACTTACAAGTCAAGCATGGATCCATTTCTTATTTTCTGTCATGTGTTTATGGAGATCAGGTTCTTGTACTTCGTTCTGGAGTGTGGAACATGTTATCTCAAATCGGCTTAGAACGTGATGATGCTTGGCTTCTAGTTGGTGATTTTAAAGAATTGTTAAATGCGGATGAAAAATTAGGGGGCCCTGTCCGAGAGGAACCAACTTTCTGGAATTTTCGAGATATGGTATCCAACTGGAAATTTTAGGAATTGAGTAGTGCTGGAAGCTCTTTCTTGTGGACAAGGTGGAGAGAGGGTTATTACGTTCAATGCAAACTTGATCGTAGTTTTGAGAACAAGGTGTGGTTTGATTTTTTCCCTGGATCAAAAATGACGTATTTGGATTTATGGGGGTCTGATCATAGGCCTATCCTAATCAAATATGTCTATGATCCTATGGAGCATAGCTGGGGTAAATTTTTTTGGATAAATATTGGCTTACCCAAAATGGTGTGGAACAGATTGTCCGCCAAGGTTGGCTTGGATCGAATGAGGAACGTGATATTCTGCTAGTCGAGAGCATTTTGAATTGTCGAAAAGCCTTCTCCGTTTGGAAGAAGGAGACAAATCAAAATTTTGTTGACCGTCTGGTAGCTTTGCACACGGCTTTACAGATTGAAGTTAGCAAAGTTTTGCCCGACCCACAACTACTCATTCAGTTAAAGGCGGAGGTAGTGCAAGCGTATCGCGACGAAGAACGCTTTTGGAAACAAAAATCTCGGGAGACTTGGTTAAAGGAGGGGGACCGTAATACCAAATATTTTCATAATTGTGTTAAGGGCCAGCGTGTCCGTAACCGCATTCTTATGTTGCACGATGAAAATAATCAGGAATGTTACGTTGAAGGTTCGAAAGGTCAGGTGGCAGTTGATTACTTTTGTAATCTGTTCACTACAACTAATCCGATGGATATGGAGGAGTTAGTTGACGGTCTTGCTCCTAGAGTGACGCTAGAGATGAATGCAAACTTGATTCGACCCGTTACTTCTGATGAGATTAAACTGGCAGCTTTTGCAATTAAAGGGAATAGTGCTTTACGGGCTGATGGTTTCACGGGTGTGTTCTACAAAGTTTTTTGGGATATTGTATGACCCTCGGTGATACGGGAAATCTCAGCATTATTTGTGTCCGGCATACTACCGGCTGACTAGAATCACACTACTATATGTCTTCTGCCTAAGATATCTGCTCCTACCCACATGAAAGACTTGTGCCCGATTAGTCTCTGCTTTGTTCACTACAAGATTATCTCAAAAATCTTGTACGATAGACTCAAAATGATCCTACCTAGGCCTGGGAAAATTATCCAGATCCGAAGTACCGAACCAAATCCGACCCAAAAAAATGGACCCGAAGCCGAACCCGAACCTATAAAATACCCGAACGGGTGCTAAACTCGTATATCCGAAAAACCGAACCCTTATCCGAACCGAACCGATATACCCGAACGGATACCCGAAAATATCCAAAATACAAATATATACCTATAATATTAACTATATTTAAAGTTAATATAACTAATTTATCCAAAATTATAATTATAAATATGAAAATATCAGTTGTTTTTATATCAAAATAATTGAAATATCTAAAATAACCAAAATATACAAATTTATTAGTTATACTTATCAAAATTTAACCAAAATTTATTCAAATTTACCATTTTTAATTTTATTTATAATTAATTTCGGGTATCCGGACCCGAACCGAACCCGAGTGATACCGAACCGAATCCGATCCAAACCTATAAAATACCCGAACGGGTGCTATACCCTTTTACCGAAATACCCAAAAACCCGAAAAACCCGAAATGAACCCGAACGGGTATCCGAACGCCCACCCCTAATCCTACCAGATGTCATCTCTGATACTCAGGGAGCTTTTGTGGCAGGTCGTTTAATCACGGACAACATCCTCATAGCCCATGAGGTTACACATGTCTTACGTACTAATACCTTTGTTAGTAAGGATTTCAAGGCTATCAAGACAGATATGTTTAATGCATATGATAGGGTTGAATAGATCTTCATAGAGAAACTGCTTAGGAAGCTTGATTTTCATGAACTATGGATTCAGTGGATTATGGCGTGCATAACGTCGGTTTCTTATTCCGTTCTTTTGAATGGTCACACTCATGGGTTCATTAAACCGGAGAGGGGCCTGCGGCAGGAGGATCCCCTTTCACCATTCCTCTTTGTGTTGGGAGCGAAAGCTTTGATTAACTTGCTAAACTAATCGGAGCGAGCTGGGCGCTTGAATGGAATTTTGTTACTGCATAATGGTTCGACTGTCCACCACTTATTATACGCAGATCATAGTTTATTGCTATGCAAGGCGATGCCAGCAGAATGTGGTGAAATAATACGTTGTCTGCAGTTATACGGTGCGGCCTCGGGTCAATTGATTAACCCTGCCAAATCCTCGGTTATCTTTGGGAAACATATCTTTGTGGGTCGAAAACAACCCTTGCAGCAGATCCTAGGTATTGAGAAAGAAGGAGGTGATGGTTCTTACCTGGGCGTACCTGAATGCTTTAGTGGTTCTAAGCGGAAGTTGCTCCAATTCATTCACGAGAAATTGAAGTCAAGGTTACATGGCTGGTTTGGCAAGGCGTTATCTAGGGTCAGAAGGAGATCCTTCTAAAGTCAATTGCACTAGCTTTACCCATTTGCGCGATGTCTTGCTTTCGTCTATCGAAAGATCTATGTCAAAAGTTAACAAGTGCAATGACGCAATATTGGTGGAGTGCGGGAGATAATCGTCGAAAAATCCACTGGGTTGTATGGAAAAAATTGTGCATGACAAAAGAGAACGGTGGTATTGGCTTTCATGACATTGCTTCGTTTAATCAAGCCTTGTTGTGCAAACAGGCATGGCGTCTCATTGACAATCCTAATTCTCTTTTGTCTAGACTTCTACGAAGTAGATATTTCCCGTCGGACAATTTCTGGAATGTGCTATTGGTGATAACCCATCGTATGCTTGGCAAAGCTTAATGTTTGGACGAGATTTGTTGAAGAAAGGGCTTGTTCGCTCTATTGGTGATGGGTGTGATACCTTTGTCTTCACAGACTGTTGGTTATTTGATAATGTGCCTCGTTTTCTATTTCCCCGGCAGCGTACCTATGATCTCGATCTCAGGGTTTCTGATATTTTGATCTCAGGGTTTCTGATCTTTTGATCCCAGGTTCCAATTCTTGGAATGGTGATTTATTACAAGAGTTATTCTACGATGTAGATTGTGCTAGAATAAGGAACATCAAGGTTTCTTGCTTCATACGAGATGGATACTTCTAGGGTTACACGTCTTCTGGTTCGTATTCGGTCAAGAGTGGATATAAGTTGCTTATGGATGCAGACGCAGCTGTGGAAACTCCGTCACCCCATTGGAAAAAACGCTGTGGTAGAAAATTTGGAAGACTAAGACAACACCGAAAATCAAACATTTTCTTTGGAGATGTCTCTCTGGTGCGCTAGCTGTTAAGGATCGACTAAATACTCGAGGAATGGATATCAACCCCCGTTGTCCGGCCTGTGGGACAACGAATGAAACTATTTCTCATGTTTTGTTTCATTGCCCGGTAGCTGTGGAAGTTTTGGAGTTATCTGGCCTCCAACTTCCACCACATAGTTTTTCGGCATCCTCAACGTTTCTTAATATTCACTTCTTAGTGAATCATGCTGTAGATGATGCTTCATCTATATTCTTTCCTTGGTACTATGGCAAATATGGAAAGCGAGGAATGGGTTAGTGTTTGAACATAATTTGTGCTCAGCGGACTTTATTTATACAACGACCTCAGGACGACAAGTTGGAATGGTCAACGACTAACACTAATGATCCGAGTGTTGGACTACAGAGGTACCTCAGGGTTAACAAAAACCGAATGCTCCGTTTATTAAATGTAATGTAGCAAGCTCCTGGATAAATCCTAATCTCCTGAGTGGGACGGGTTGGGTTGTCCGAGATCATGGTGGGACTACTTTATTTCACGGCCGTAATGCCTTCGCTCACACGGTCACAAAGATGGAGGCAAAGATAGTAGGCTTAACTTGGGCAGTAACTTGTTTGGCCGACTTACATCTACAGAATATAATTTTCGAAGTTTCCGATGTTCAACTTTTGGACGCATTACATAATCTATCACATTTCTCATCCGTTCAAGTATTGTTTGACAGGGTGTTTAATGTGTTGTGGTCGATATATGATTGTTCTTTTATCTGTCTGATGTCCTCTGCGAATAAGATAGCGGTCAGTATTGCTATTTTTACGAAGGAGTATCGATATCAGTCTTATATCTCTAGACATGGATTTTCTTGATCAAGTGATCGTTTGTATTTAGAAAGTTTACGCTAGTTTTTTTTTTAGACAAAAAAAAAACATTATTTTCTTAGTTTAGTTTATACGTTGTACAAAACATAATTTCTACTTCGTTTTTTATTTCCTCTTTTTGTCTAGAAAAGGGTAAAAAAATGTGAAACGTATTAATAATCATTAGACCGAATAAATCATGACCGTTTGATCTGTTGTTCAAACAAATCTGCGGCTGGGCCCATCCCCCGACATCATCATTGGACCCACATGAGTGTAGGACCTACGTTGGGTCCAGTGTCAAAAAAAAAAATTACATACAGTACATATCAAATAATTTGAATAGAAAAAAAACGAAAAAGATTCTTAAACATGTAATCCAAAGAGATTATCCTTAAATGCTTTTTCCCCTATGTTCTTCTTCTTTATCTGCTGCGTTCTTTATTTTTGAATAATAATATGCTGTGTTTTTTAAAGTTAACCAGTAATTATACTTTATTTTAATTAAGTAAACCGAAATGCCAAAAATGAGTCCACGTAGACACGTAAAATTGAGGAACTCCCCAACAAAGTTGCGGCGGTTTTGTATACTTACGTGAATTAATTCTCTTTTTTCCTAAATTACATGAATGAATTCAGTCCCCTATTATATATTTATTTTCATTTTTTATCTTACTATTACTATTACTATTACTATTGAAAAACATACAAATGTACATATCATATCATATCATCCTAATACGTTTTGGAGAATTTATAAATTCTTAGAATCTCGAAGCAAACAGATGGGTAGTATATATCCATGTAGATATTATATTTTTATTTTCAAACAAAATTTGAATTTGGGAAAATTATTTTAGTCTAATGACAATATATCATCACATTTGGAATCGAATTCCACTATAAATATATGAATTAAGCTAATTGGTGGACATATTGTAACCCAATATTTGTTAAACTTTATGAACTTCCAACTAAAATTCAATTGACAATTAGTGGAGAGACTCAATCTACTTATATATTACTAGTGATCCCTTCCAATTACCGATGTGGGATATAATCCCTAATACGTCCCCTCGAGATGATGGTTCTTTGACCATTAATCTCGGTATGTTCGGACAAGAATCAATGGACCGACTTGGGTCAGATCGATGATAGATCGGATTGGATAGTGTGGATCGGTTATGCCCGTTAGGGCTTAATGGGCTCTGATACCATGTTAAACTTTATGAGCTTCCAACTAAAAGTCAATTGACAATTAGTGGAGAGACCCAATCTACTTATATATTACTAGTGATCCCTTCCAATTACCGATGTGAGATATAATCCCTAATAATATTGACAAAAAACAAAAAAACAAAACTCGAGTTTAGCAATACTAATTAATTACTCTACTTCATTCCAAAAAATATCCTTGTAATCAAATAAACTTTCAACATTTGATGAACATATTCTTGTGTCATACATTTATATATATGTTTACATGTTGATCAAATAAGTACATAGTAAAAATGGGACACTGCAAATCTTGATTCAGTCATTTGAATTTTATATTGTTCTGATTTATATAATTTTGTTATTTTTCTAAAACACAAGAAAACTGTAAATAAATTAAAAAACTAGAGTTTGTCAATATTTACAATAATCATACCAGAAAGAGGGCTTGAAGCCTTTCATTAAAATTAAAACTTGATTAATTTACAAATATTATATTACTCATATCTTTGAGAAACTATTTGTTATATACTTATATATGGTCTGATATGCATAAGTATGTAAAATACTAATATTGTTTCTAATAAGTAATATTATACATACCTTTCAGACTTTGACAAAAAGAAAACAACTATAGATACAGAATGTATAAAATACACACTTTACTCAATTAAGAAACTGAAAAATAAAAGAAAAGACATAAAATAAAATAAAGGTTTGGTCACAGAAGACAAGAGAGAGTAAAATTAGGGTTCTTAAACTTTTCAGTCTCAACTCCTTTTATTTCCTTTACTCTTCTTCTTCCTCTTTTCTTCTTCATTGCTTTATCTACTTGACATATTTAGATTTTTCAGTACTTAAAGTCGTATCTACATGTGTTTCTGTGTCTCTTCTGGAACCAAAGAGAGATTATTAATATATTATACCAATCATTATAATAATTAAACTTTGTTCAAATATATACATATATACAAATAAATTATAGAATATAATTTTGGTCTAGTTATATATATATATTGACATCCTTATGAAATTCTTCTTCCTCTTCCATTTGAATCTACAATCGATCTCACAAAAATCAGGTAAGAGAGATCTTGATATTTGCTTTTTTTTGTTTTAACTCTTTCGTTATGTTTTTTCTCTTGTGCTTTAATTTGTGATCTTTGTGTTATTAAACTCCAGCTCCATATATGTATATTGAGATCAATACCTTCTTATCAATTTCTTTTCTTCATTTTTAGTTTCAGTAGATCTGCAGGTAAATCTTGTAATTTGTATGTTTGTTTTTACCATGTTTCATACTTATTTTTTTTGTGATAATATAGAATTCAATGACTGAATCAAGATTTGCAGTTTTGCTGATGTGTTCATGTTTTGAGATAATTACCTGCAGATCAATTTCTCAAACAATTGAAACTATTCATATCAGCCATTAATGGAAATGAAGAAGAGCAAATGTAACATAATAGATTCAAAACTCGAAGCACATCATCACCTTTGTGGATCAAAGCATTGTCCTGGATGTGGTCGCATGATACAAGCTACTACTAAACCAGTAATATACTTATATTGCAATAAAACTCCTTTAACCTTTTTGTGTTCTTTCTTTAAAATGATTCTTTTTGTTTATAGAATTGGCTTGGATTGCCCGCGGGAGTGAAATTTGATCCGACAGATCAAGAACTTATAGAACATTTAGAAGCAAAAGTGAAGGGAGAAAAAGAAAATAAGAGATGTCCATTGTCTCATCCACTCATAGATGAGTTTATTCCCACCATCGATGGAGAAGATGGGATCTGTTACACTCATCCTCAAAAGCTTCCAGGTTAATTTATTTCTTTTCGATACAACAAACTCTAGAAGAAGAAGATATATATTAAAACAAAAACTCTAGAATTATACATGAACTGCATGGACAAAGTATTAATTTGTTACAATTAAAACCATTTATAAAACAAATCCCTACTTCTCTAGCTATAATTTCCTAACTGTTTTTTTATAGATCAATGATGGTTTTTTCCTCTCAATATTTTTTTATTTACTGAATAAATTTTATAGTTTTGATCCTAATTATCCTTACATATACTACAATTTTGGTAAATGTAGACTTAATTCGTTTAATTTACAATGAATTGAAAAGGATAAATCTATCTTCTAAATAATTATACATTGAACATGCATAGAATCGATAAGTGTGTGTAAAATAAAAATAAAAACGTTTTAAAGCGAAATTTAGTATGAAGTAAAATGATGTGATGCGTGTTAACTAATTTAAAACTATTAACAAATTAATCGAGTCTTTATTGAACTTGGTAGTTTCAGTTTCTTGGATAACTTCTTAGTTCATACATAAATGTAACTAAATACTAATATGTACCAAAGACTGTGCACGTACGCAAGTTGTGATATTGAGTACTTGGATAATGTTTGGTAACCTAACTTTGAAAAAAAAACAAATTCACTACATTTTCTTCATAGTAACTTGTCCCTCTTATATACATTGATTTTCTAGAAGTCCAGTTCAAGTAATTTTAGATCAAATTTTCTTGCAATTAATTAATTAGGAGTAACAAGAGATGGCTTAAGCAAACACTTCTTCCACAAACCATCAAGAGCTTACACAACCGGAACAAGAAAACGGCGCAAAATCATCGAAGCCAATCAAGAGTCCGAGTTAACCGGATCATCATCAGAAACGAGATGGCACAAAACCGGAAAAACAAGACCGGTTACGATCAATAACCGACAAAGAGGATGCAAGAAGATTTTAGTACTTTACACAAACTTTGGCAAGAACCGACGACCGGAGAAGACAAACTGGGTGATGCATCAATATCATTTGGGGAGTGACGAAGAAGAAAGAGAAGGAGAGCTTGTTGTCTCCAAAATCTTTTATCAGACACAACCAAGACAATGTGTTAGTAGTAATAATATTACTTGGTCTGATCATCATCATGGTGGTGGTAGTAGTTCCAAGGATATGATCGAAATTGGTGCCGGAGATGAGATTTCCGGCGTTGCTGCTGCCTTGCAGAGTCTTGGCTCCGGTGAGGTCGTTTCAAGGATTAATACTAGTCCCTTTACAAGAGACTTCGATGAGGTATCTCAATATATATATATATATATATATATATATATATATATATACGTCTTTGTACTTCTTACAATTGATATATAGTATGGTATGAAACATTTTTATGGAACCAACTCGTAAGGGTAAATTATTTTTTTTAAGTTTTAAAATGGTGTTTTAATGCAAGAATGAAATTGTTTTAACATACAATTTTGGGGAATGATGATTAATATGTACGAAATGAAGGGGACAGCCGAAGCTTCGAAGGGAAGAGAAAACCATCATGCTGGAACAAGACCATCATCATCATCATCATCCCATCATATGGTCCATGATCATCATCAAATCGGCGATAGAAGAGAATTTCACATTCCATCATCATATCCCATTATGCCTAATATCACATCGCAACATGAGCCAGTCTTCAATATCACAAGTACTGTGCCCTTTCAGGTAAAGTTCACAAAAATATATTTTGCTTGATATATATATATACGTAGAAACGTCATTAAACTCAAATTCTAAGTCAATGCACGCGAACGTGCATGGATATATATGGTAATTTCTTGTCGTCTTGGACATTTAATCATAACAACTCGTTTAAATAAAGACCAATGATATTGGATCTACAGGCTCATGCAAAAAGTAAATCATGCCATATATATCACAAAAATCGATCTTGTTCCTTTTCTGTTACTACTAGTGTCGTATAAAAAGTAAATTAGCTTGGAAAAGTAAAAAAACTAAAAAGTTTCGTATGCATGGCTTGCGAAAATGATTATGTATATAGTTATATACGTCTATATATTCTGTATAAACGCTACAATCTTTATCTTTTGGTGGTGGGATAGTATTATTGTTCATTTTTTTCTCCAAAATAATGACAGCATCAGCAATTGAGGGGTCGGTCGTCTGGTTCGGGATTAGAGGACCTAATTATGGGTTGTACCACAGCTACTTGCACTGAAGACGTATGTTTCTAATGAGTATATAGAACTATAATTTCGTTTAACTTAATTTCTGAGTTTTAGTATAAATTCTGTTAACATTTATATCATAATGTGAATATTACACTTACTCAAATTTGCAGGAAAATTCAGAAGCAACCCCACAGCAAAATGCAGAGTGGTTGTTTCCACCCTACTGGTAAGTATTGAAATGAAAATTACTTATGTTATAATTACAATTGTTAATCAAGAAGTCACTTAATTTTTTACTTCAAAGAATAGGTCCAAACAGAGCATCAAGCTGATTTTTTTGTTTTTACTTTTTGGTGACAATGTATAAAGTATACAATTAACCAGTAGATGGGCCACAATGCGCAGGAACCAAACTGGATCAGATGGTCAGAACCGGAGGTTTTAACCGAGCCGAAACGAAGCAGAGAGAAGTCTGGCAAAAACCTCTGGCCTAGCTTTAGTTCAATGCAATGCTGGAAATATATATTGAGCTAAGAGTAATCTCTGCCATTTAACTTAGGACATCAGAGGTTTCGGTGAATGCTGATTCTCCCAAAGGAGATCGTAGCCTGTTATATTCCTCAACAGCCTAGTTACACATGAAATCACAATCTTTCAGAAAAAATTCGAGACTTTTTATCGACGAATCACATACAAAAAGATCATGTTTTTCAGCTTCATTATACGATCATCTTATAAGACGTAACATACTGATAGAAGCAGAAAAGACTCACCTTCCTCTGCGAAGGATGCAGCAAAACACGTGGTCTTATTGAGCGCACATGTTCAAAAGCTGCAACGCCAGTCATATTTTTGTGCTCAACCTGAAAAACACAAAGAGAAAAATATCCGTGAGAAGGGAAGTCTGTAAAGGACCAATCAAATTTAACATTCATCTGACTTGCCAGATAGCAGAGAACAACGGTAGTACTTCTTCCTCGACCAGCCTTGCAATGGACGTACGTGGTTTTACCGAGCAAAACATTTTCTGTTGCACAACGCAAATGTATGTTTATAAGCAAACAGAGGTAGTAAATGCAAATAAGAGTAAAATGAGAGCACAAAACATCACCCACTGTGAATGAAATTAACAGCTCGGGTTATGTCATCCATAGAAGGAGCAAAAAGGTAATCTCGTGTTGGTATAACTAGATGCTCCATCTCATAAGCCTAAAACAAAAATTGCAATAATAAAAAACTCCACAAGTAGAAAAAAAAAAGATTTGGAAGACATGAATCAGACATTTAAACCTACATTGTACAAAGAGGATGGCACCAAAGTTTCATAAGGTTCATTAAGGGTGATAACACCAGCAACACCTAGTTGTTTTAGCCTCGGAACATCCTTACGAAATGGAACCGCTCCCATCAGAAGATACTAAAAAAAAAAAAAACAGCTTTCCGCATCAGAAATACGCCGCATAGCTTTGGTAGGAACAACTGACAGTCGAGAAAGAGCTCATGTTTGAACAGTCAGAAAACATTTGTAACTGTAGAGAGTCTTAATACCTGTCAGAGATGGTTAGAGGCAAACTAGAAAAACTTTTCAGCTGCTTCAAACATCAACGCAAATCACATTTTTCCTCATTCCAACAAAATTAAAATTCTTAACACTAAAATTGACAAAGTTATCGTTTCAAAATCTTAAAACAGAAATCCTCATCGAGCTAATGGCGGAAAAAAAGTAAAGAGAAACCTCATCAATTTGGTCCCACCATCGGAAGTGAGGCTGGAGTTTGAAGCGGAGGAGGTTGTACAAAAGAGTCGGATAAAACAGGATCCGACCACCAGCTCCGATCAGAGCTCTCTTTGCTTTATCACCCTTCTTCTTCTTTGAAACTTCGTCGTTTCGGGATGATCGCTCCGTCTCGTCATCTTCTTCCGTTTCATCGATCATATGAATGTTTTGGTGAATCAATTTCTCACCCAAAATGTCAAAATCTTCAACATCATTCATATTTACAAAACCACCCTCGTGTTGGGCCTGTAAGATTTAACAGGGCCATACTAAGGACCAATTCAACCAAGTGGCAAACGAGCATTGACGTCAACAGAAAAGCAGGTTTAGAACAATTCCAAAAAAACATCTTGCGATACACCCATATGGTACCAGGGTCCAAACCAAATCCAAACTAAAATATAACCGAAAAATAAATAAACGAATTCTATACACCAAAACAGAACATGAAAATAAGGATGTGATAAATAATTCAATACAAACAAAATTAAGAAACTAGCTTATCCTTGGCACCATAGATGACAAGACCATTATGGAAGGATGATCAACACAAACCACCAAAAGCAAAATGTAAACACCTGGAGGGCGAAGCCGTTTCGAAAACCGGCAATTCTTCAATCCTAACCTACCTCCGAATCTTCTTTCTAATCTAGCGTCTGGTCTCAGAGCTCCGATTTCCCTCAGGTTTTGCTTCTCATCTCCTATATATGCATGCGCCTCTGTTTCTCTTTCGCCTTTTTACGTTTTCTTCCATCAGTGATTCACATGGTCATGGGTTTTGTGATACTTAAAGACTTGGTTATGTTTGCTTTCACGAGATCTGTTTCTCTTAACGTTTTAGTAATGTTGTTGTTGTTGTTGTAGTTGACGCCTGAGGAAGTCAATGCCATCAACAAAGATTTAGCTGAGCCTGGGACACTTGCTCCAACAGGATTGTTCCTTGGTGGCCAAAAGTACATGCATGGTAATCCAAGGAGATCCAAATTCTGTCATTCGAGGAAAAATGGTAACTACTCTCATTTTCATCATCAACCTTTGTTTGTTTGCTACTCGTTCACCGATAATGTTGCTTTTGCTTATATTGTAGGGAAGTGGTGGTGGTGTTACCATTAAGAAGACCACCCAAGCTTTGGTCATTGGTATCTACAACCAACCAATGGCTCCCGGACAGTGTAACATGCTTGTGGAGAGGCTCGGTGACTACCTCATTGAATCGGGGCTCTGAAACCCAAGCTGCTGTTGTATTTTGTGTTGATTATGTAATCTTGAAATTGTGTCGTGAGAGGAAAACTATTTTTATATATCGAATGTGTACCTACGAGACCAATGTGATGGATCTTGGGGATGTATGATTTTAGTGCAAGATGATTGTCATGTCTCTATTTGTGTCTGAGTTTAGAATTTATGAATGGAAATTTGGTCCATAGATTTAGATTTTGTGTATGGTTCTGCAGATTGAAATTTCAGTGAATTGCAGCGAGAAAAGGTTCAGATTATAAACATAAGTAATTCAAACAAGTTTTACAGATTGAATGTCTGTACAACAAATTCAGTACAAGAGGAAAGACAAAATCTTAGACGGTCAGTGTTTCCTGACCGGTTCACAAACAAATCTCACTACTTAGTACTATTACTACATGCCTGCTCCAACACTGACTCAACTTTCTTTCAGAATTAGAGTTACAATGATAGTGAATTCAGAGGTTGCAAACCAAGCAACAGGATCACGAGACAGAGTCTCAAAGTCCATGTAGACAGTTCGTTTCCACGAGAAGTGGAAGCGGATGAGTTCAATGCAGTTGCATTCGTTGCCTTGGTGTTGTTCCTGCAGTAGATTTTAACAAACCAGTAAGAATATGTATGTAATGCTTTTCAATTTGCAAATCTGAAACAAAGTTGCTGTTTAATGACGTACCCGCCTGCAGTTATGTAAATGCATTTGTCATAACCTGTTAACAGCATAGAATCAGGTTAGAGTTGAATTCAAGACTGAATTTGTGATATTGCAGAAATGAAAGCTGAAGATTTTGTTTACTTACTAGGGTCCTTGTTGACCTTAACACCAGCTCCTCCAAAACTACAAGCGACATCTGTTGCTCTATTTTGCTGAAAATAGCTATTGAATACGTAAGAAGCATGAGAGACCAAAGTATCTGGCTGGAAACACGGCTGGCTCGGTTGAATAGCAGTGCAATCAACATTTCCAGGACCACAAGCCCAATCCAAAGCTCCTCTCAGATCTCTCTCCGAAGCTTTGGAAGAAGCAATGCACCAGCTATTACTACTCCCACTCGAGTTTGTACCACTCGAATTAGAGTGAAACCCGTTCTTCCCCGTGAAATCCAACTGATAAACGCTTGTCTGGTCAGGGTAAAACAATCCCCAGTTTCTCTCTGAATCGAGACCTACTTTGCGATTCTCATTGAACAATGAAAATATATACACGCTCATTGCCTCTCCTGGCTTTGCAGGTGTGCCTTGGTTGGTAACCGTATGATGGATAATGTTTGTATTGTATGCCTCTGCGTTGTCTGGAGACGCAGCTCCTTTCTCCTTTGGCGAACCTTTGGTTGGCCATCCAGTCTCAGTAACCATAATCTTGATTGTTCTGAAGTTTAAAGCCGTGAGGGCGAAATAGAGAGCATCAACCTGTGCATCAAACATGTTCTTGTAAAGCAACCCCGTGTTAGGGTCAATCACTTCGGAGGAAGACTCAAACAGAACATAATCCAAAGACACATTGCTTGGAGAATCTCTGTAAGCGTAGTAAGGATAAAGATCGATCATGAAAGGAGACTGATTCTCAGCGAGGAACTCAAGCATTGGCCTCAAGAAATACGCGTAGCTGCTGTTGAATGCTCCAGCAGAAGGAGGGAAAGACCTGGAGAGAATCCCGAGGGAAAGAGTAGTCGAAACCTTGATCCGTCTACTCAAACCAACCTTCTTCAGAGCGGTTAACACATTCTGCATCGCTGGGACAACGAAATACGAAGCATTGGTGTGTGGATCATCAGTAGATTCAGCTCCAACGGTAATGTAAGTGATCTTTGTTGTTGGATAGTGTGGTAAGACACTGTTCTTAAGCCAGGTGTCTACATTTGACTGAAACTGAGAAAAGGCTTTGAGATCGGAGTTTGGAACTCCAATCATAAGCTCAATGCTCGTGTTTCCAAATGCTTTAAGGACTTGAGAATTGTAATCGTAGATGCGAACGTATTTGATGTTATGCTGTTTAATCAATTGAACAACTTTTTCCGGTGTTGGAAGATCATCGGCGCTTCTTCCGTAACAAACTCCGACCTTACCACAGTGGCAATAGTCTGCATAAATTGGGGGAAAGAAAAGACAGAACCGAATCAATCTGTTTTTTCTCCGACCAAATTTGTCTTTTGGGAATAGATA
The DNA here is from genome assembly GCA_900406295.1 of Aurinia saxatilis. Lineage (NCBI taxonomy): Eukaryota > Viridiplantae > Streptophyta > Magnoliopsida > Brassicales > Brassicaceae > Aurinia > Aurinia saxatilis. The sequence continues at coordinate 17,487 of OVAP01002851.1, forward strand.
CTATTTCAGATACGTAAGAATTGCAGTTGTAGCTTTATCAACATTCCTAGAAGCTCAATTGGAACCTATCACATTTTTATTGAAAATGAATTGAAACTGGAAACTAATGAATGCCTTATAGCTTTGATTCAGAACAGAGTCTTGAAGTTAATACTAGTGAAAGTTAGAGATGAGAGAGGGGCAAACCTAGAAGCAGAAGGAGGAGAGTAATGGCGAAGATGAGCTTGAAATTTCTCGCCATTGATGATAATTGAACACTATCCTTCTCCGTCTCCTCGAAAGAAGGAAGCTTTAATTTCGGGTGGCTCTTCTTCTTCGAGTTTGGTCTCTCTTTTGAGGAAAAAAGTTTGAAGCTTTTTCTCTCTCTAGAAGCTTTTGTGTGAAGCTCCCTCTACGCCGAGAGTGGGAAACTTTTAATCAATTGTTTTTTTCCTGTCAGACAGAACTTGAACACTGGTCGGAAACGAACCGGGCCTCAGGATGTACAATAATTTGGATTTGATAGAGGGGTCTTGGATTCCGCTTAGCTTTGAGAGTATTCTAGCTTTTCCATCTGTTTATTCGTATTCTCGAAACGACCCCATTATAAATTGAATTGGTCCCTTGTAATTTATTTTTTGTTGAGCTTTAGATACGCTTTAAATGGGGCTTAATCACATTTACCCAAAAATTTTTACCCTTAATCACATATACCCAAAACTTTTTCCTTCC
>OVAP01002852.1:3621-18196 GCA_900406295.1 Aurinia saxatilis
GGGGGGGGATCTCCCACCCATCTTTCCAAAAATATCGCCCATCCGTCATGAGTCCAGACACCGACAGTTAATACTTGCAGCATATTGTCTTCCGCTTTGAAGAAAAACTGAAACTCTATACGTGATAAGGCAACCCCTAGGACTCTGTGAAACAACTTCCACAGTCGAGGCATTCCATAGGAGACTTGACATCTTCTGCTGATCTGGCTTCAGAAAGCGACCCACCAGACTTAGAACATTACGCTCCATAGATTTAACTTCTGATCATTTCGGATGATCACATGCTTGTCTACATCATCGATGGTCATAGCTTTGAGAGCACCATCTAGAAAATCCGACATGGAAACCACCATTGATGGGAGAAAACCATGGTTACCGACCACCAAATTACGTAGGACGTGTAGCTTAGTACTCAAGAAAGTCCCCAAGGCTAGGAAATGCACCAGATTTGGGACAGTCTCCTTGAACAAGCAAGTGGCGCTCTAGGGTTTTTAAGAACAAGAAAGGAAAAACACGGTAATTGCACAAAATTTGCTGAATTTTGAATAGAAAATAAGGAAACTTGCAGAAATTCTCAAAGATACGAGAATAAAAAAGGAGGCAGAACGTCAACTTCAAACACACCCAAACCCTCTATATGGAAAAGAGAGTACTAAGCCCAAACTGAGCTTTTTAAACAAATCAACAGTGTTTCCGAGGCAATGCCCTTTGTGGAATCAAGTCATCTGAATCTGAATCATGACCGTCATAGGTGTACAGTAGTTTAGGGCATGATCGTACATGTAGCCTCTCAGCTAAAGTACCGATTTTCTGCAACATATTACATGATCTATCGATATTTAATTATGTATTAAATCTGATCATGGTTTAGTTCAAAATTAATTTCCATTCGCCGGTTAGTCTTCTCTCTCAACTGGAGAGAGTTTTGTAGTGCGAATATTGGCCTACCGCATCCGATGAACCGGATGCTAATAACGAGGTACCAAAGCAAATTTCGGCTAAGAATTACCTTGTTAAATGGAAGAAGATATCTTACCTACACTGCTCATGGTAATTACATCATGCTTTTATGTTATACATGATGTTTTTCATGGTTTTTGTATCCTTATCAGAAAGGCATGTGAAGTCACAAATTGGCAAAATCTATGGACCCCATATGGCAAATGCTCTCTCCAGTAAATTTTTCCTTCAGGGATGCCAAAAGCATGGGAACGATCGAGAATGAGCTTGTATGGGAGTACTTATAATGGAGAATCATTGCAAGGCTAGCGGTCATTTATAGTGGTGTTGATTAAATAGAGCAGGGGAACCGTTTGATTTGGGATATGAAGAGACTTGGAGCTAAAAATTGGAGAAGAAGAAGAAGAGCCTCGTACGAACGCATGAAGAAGACGAAGTCGTAGAAGTTTGGTTATTCACTCGATTTTCTTATAATCATAATTTCTTTTACGTTTTGGGTTTCATATGCATTTTAATCTATGTGCTTTAGCAAGCAGACCTTTTTGGAAACCATCACAATGTTTTGTTGATTGAGACATTTAAAGGGGACACATGGAGAAAGTGAGAATTGTTTTTTTACCCACTTTTCTCTTTGGTAGGTCCGCCAGTGCAATGAAACATTGATAGAATATTAGGGATCTAAATTCATGATGACCCTATTCTCTTCTTAATTTTTCTTATTTGGCAAAACCGACTCTCCAACGAGGAAGCCTCTCACCACCACTTTAAGAATCAAATAGTCGATTTCGTCACCTATCACCGCCACGATCGTGATTGCACATCGGGTTCTCCACCTATCATCTTTTATATTATCTTTGGCGCTATCATCTTCTACATCGTTTTGGACGAAAATCTAGTAAGTTTTTATGATCTTGTTAAATTTTTTAGTTACCAAAATTTCAAATTTGAGTCAAAGAAATTTTGAGACCTTCCAAAATTTAAGAAGATTAGACGTTTGTGTTTGGGTTGAGAGAAAAAATATTTTTTTTTCAACTTGAGATATATAACTGTGTTTATGCCGTTTGATGGTTTGTGATGGTAGATTTGTTTGTTATTGTTTACAGATTTTATATGTTCTTTCTCGAAGATTATGACGAAAATTTTGTAGTGATTTTTTTTTTTTTGTCATTGTCTTTAAAAGTTTATCTAAAAATCAGTGTTAGTGGAATGGTGATTTGAACAATTCTTTCAAAGCCATCGTTATTGAATTTTTTTCTTATACATACACTTGTAAAATAAAATGAATCAAATCACATATAGAGTTTAGGAATCTGAAACCTAATTCTACCTATCTCGATCTCTATACAATTTTGACACACACACGATGATGCTCCCACAAAGACCCTCTCGTGTCCCTTTATACCATTTATCCCTGAGACTATTTCTAATAGTTTGTCTTAAACAATAAAGTATTGTCACATAATCTATATGGTTAATACCACCCCACCCAAATCACCTTGTCCTCGAGACAAGAAGTATCCCAAATTAGAAGAGAGTTTTCTGATATCTTCTACAAACAAGACAATCGTACCTTCCCAAATCTCCCTTCAAAAAAACTAAAGACACAACTTGCATTAAACTGTATCTCCATAAGGCATCACCAACATATAAACTCTTTTGCCGCCACTGCAAATTGTCACATAATCCAAGAGATCAACTGTGACAGATTTAATTTGTTTCTCCATTTGTGCCATATAGAAAAATATTTTTGCCACTTCTCGCTTGATCACATGCCTATAAGATAAGGATACAAAAAAAATCTGAAAACCATCATATATAACATAAAAGCATGTTGGACTTACCATGAGAAGTGTAGGTAAGATATCTTCTTCCATTTGACAAGGTGATTCCAGAAGAAATTTTCCTTGCTACCCCGTTATCAGCATCCGGTTCATCGGATGCGGTAAACCGGTATTCACAGTCTAAAATTCTCTCCGACTGATAGAGAGGACCAAATTGCCAATGTAAAGTAATTTTGAACTAAACCAGGTTAAGCTTTAATACATAATTAACTATCATGTGCTATGTTGCACACACCTCTTTTGACTGATCCCTTTGTGGAATCAAGCCATCTGAATCTGAATCAGAACTGTCGGAGGTGTACATTGATACTGCATGATCATTCACGTAGCCTCTCAGCCAAGGTACCCATTTTTCGACAAGAGAATAACACCACAACTAAGTCCTCATGCAGAAAAATGGGTACCTTGGCTAAGAGGCTACATGTACAATCATGCCCTAAATCAGTGTGCACCTCCGACGGTTCTGATTTAGATTCAGATGACTTGATTCCACTAAGGGATCAGTCCAAAGAGGTGTGGGCAACATATTACATAATCGGTTGATAGTTAATTATGTTTTAAATCTTACTATGACTTAGTTTAAAATTACATTCCATTCACAAGTTGATCCTCTCTCTCAATTGGAAAAAATCATATAGTGTGTATCTGGCCAACCGCATCCGATAAACCGGATGCTGATAACGAGGTACCAAGGCAAGTTTTTTCTAGGAATTACCTTATCAAATGGAAGAAGATATATTACCTACACTATTCATGGTAATTTCAGCATTATTTTATGTTATAAATGATGGTTTTCAGGGGTTTTTTCTATCCTTCTCTGATAGGCATGTGACAAGTTGGAGTCACAACTTGACAAAATCTATCTCCAAGTATCACATAGTCGAAAGATATACATGAACAGTGTGCATATTTTCATGTATGGTATGTTTATTTCTTAACGAAATAATGTTCATTTTCATTTTAAGGGTACGCTATGTATAGTTGTACTTGATGGGGATAAAGTTTTTAACCAAAATAATCTTGCAAGCGCACACGCGTTCAGAGTAGTACTTAAGGGTCGAATCTACAGAGAGAAAGTGCATGCAGTAGAAAACTTGAGTTTGCTCGAGCTAAGCAGCAAAATATGGTCTTAATGAGCGACGATCGATCGAATTTGAGGACAATCGGTCGATTCAGGGGCTATTCGATGGAACGTTGATGCACTTCCTCGAATTGAATCTACTGTAAACTAAAAATCAAACAAAAACGTGAGTAAAAGCAATAATAAGAGGTGTCAGGAAGTCAAGAGTGCTCGCGGGGATCATAGTTTCAATTATTCATGGCAGTAGTTTATGTAGTCTTCTAGAAAAGCTATAGAAATTGAAATCACTAATATTTGACTGCTCTTTGTTAGCTTTAGCTTGTCTAGACTAATTGAGCTCCAAGTTAATATAAAATACTGTTTCGCCCCTGCAGTCCCTAATCTAGTCCTAAAGTTTCAAAAATCAATTACTCCTCCGAGAGTGAACATTAAAGCTTTCAAAATCAGTTTTCACAGAAACTACTTAGACATGCTGATAATAAATATGATAACAATAAAACTGAATCATATTAATCAATAAAAAGGGTTCAATAAATTTCTCCAAATCAGAAGATAAGGGGATGAAAACTTCTCCCTTCTGAAAGAACTTAAGAATATAAACTAAGAAAATAAAGAACAAGTATGAAAGTACGAAAGCTTGTGAGCTGGTTCGCCTGGATGTCTTTTGAAAGTGTATCTTTTCTTCTGGTCGTGGAAATGCCTTTTATAGCAGAGAGAGGTCAGATGCAGAAGTTGATTAGAGATATGATCGAATTAGAGAAAAGGGTCCAAAATTTTGGATTTATCATTATCATTCGATCGAATATGCCAAGATTTTATTGAATGTTACCCAAAAATATAATTTTGATAACAACTGAATATCCTCTGACTGTTCCCAAAGCTTGTTGTATTTATCCTTCATCGATCATTTGATCGGTTTTAGGATGGCATTCAATTGAATGGCCTTAATACGCCATGGGCTTCCAAAAAGACATTTATTCAATGTTTTGGGTTTCATATGCATTTTAGTCTATGAGCTTCAGCAAATGGGCCTTTTTGGGTGCCCATCACAATGTTTGTTTATTAAGTCATTCAATGGGGACACATGGAAAAAGTCAGAGATGTTTTTTTACCTACTTTCCTCAGGTCCGCCACTGAAAACATATAATGAAACATTGATAGAATATTGGGGATCTAATTTCAAGATGAGTCTCTTTCTCTTCTTTGGCGAAACCGACTCTCCGGCGAGGGAGCCTCTCACTACTTGTTTAAGAATCAAATAGTCGATTTCACCACCTATCACCGCCACAATCTTGATTGCAACTCGGTTCTCCACCTAACGCTGGCTATTATCCTTTATACAATCTTCGGCGCTATCATCTTCTACATTGTTTCCGGAGACAATCTAGTAAGTTTTTATGATTTTGTTAATTTAAAAAAAAAACAATTTTTTCAAAATTGAGTCATAGAAATTTTAAATCCTTAAAATTTTTAAGAAGATTTAGTTGTTTATGTTTGTGATTAGAGAAAAAAATTAACTTGGGATGTATAATTGAGTTTATGCCGATTGATGTTTTGTGATGGTAGATTTGCTTGTTATTTTTTACAGATTTTATGTGTTATTTCGGGAAGATTTTGATGAAAATTTCAGATTGATTTTGTTTGTTTTTTAAATGTCAATGTCTTAAAAAGTTTATCTAAAACTCAGTGTTAATGAAATGGTGATTTCAATAATTTCTTCAAAGCCATCATTATTGATTTTTTTTCTTATACATACACTTTTAAAATAAAATGATCAAATCACATGATAGAGTTTAGGTATCTAAAACCTAATTCTACCTATCTCGATCTCTATACAATTTTGATACACACGATGATCTTCTCGTGTCCTAGCGTTCATAAATACGCTACTAGCGTTCATGAAAATGCTACTAAATCCATAACGGGACACGAGAGGGTACATGAAAATGCTACTAAATCCATAACGGGACACGAGAGGGTACCCTCTCGTGTCCCGTTATACCATCTCGTGTCCCTTTATACCATTGATCCCTGAGACTATTTCTGATAGTTTGTCTTAGACACTAAAGTATTGCCACGTCATCTATATACACCCCCACCCAAATCAGCCTGTCCTCGAGATGAAATGCATCCCAAATTAGAATAGAATTTTATGATATCTTCTACACACAAGACAATCATACCTTACCAAATCTCACTGAGAAAAAAAAAACTAAAGACATAACTTGCACTCAAGTGTATCTCCATAAATTTTAGACATCAACAACATATAAACTGTGTTGGGTTTCATATGCATTTCAATCTATGGGATTCACCAAGTGGGCCTTTTTGGAAACCATCACAATGTTTTGTTAATTGAGTCATTTAATGGTGGCACATGAAAAAAATGAGATGTTTTTTTACCCACTTTCCTCCTTGGTAGGTCCGCCACTGAAAATATGTAATGAAACATTGATAGAATATTGGGGATCTAATTTCACGATGACCCTCGTTATCTTCTTAGTTTTTCTTCTTTAAAGAAACTGACTCTCCGGCGAGGAAGTCTCTCGCCATCACTTTAAGAATCAAATAGTCGATTTCGTCAACTATCACCACCACGATCTTGATTCCACCTCGGGTTCTCCACCTATTGTTGGTTATTATCTTTTATATCAACTTCAGCGCTATCATCTTCTATATCGTTTCCGACAACAATCTAGTAATTTTTATGATTTTTTATTTTTTTTTACCAATTTTTTAATTTGAGTCAAAGAAATTTTGAGACCTTACAAATTTAAGAAGATTTAGTTGTTTGTAGACTTTTGTGTTTGAATAGAGAGAAAAAAAAAATACATTTCAACTTGGGATGTATAATTTTATTGATGCCGATTGATGTTTTGTGATGGTAGATTTGTTTGTTATTTTTTAGAGATTTTCTATGTTTTTTTAGGAAAGATTTTGATGAAAATTTAAGATTGATTTTGTTTGTTTTTTATAATCTCAATGTCTTTACTAGTTTTTCTAAAAATCATTGTTAATGGAATGGTGATTGGTAAATTTCCTTCAAAGCCATCGTTATTCATTTGTTTTCTTATACATACACTTTTAAACTAAAAAGAATTAAATCACATGATAGAGTTCAGGTATCTGAAACCTAATTTTACATGTCTCGATCTCTATACAATTTTGATACACACACGATGATGCTCCCACAATGACCCTCTCGTGTCCCTTTATATCATTGATCCTGAGACTATTTCTAATAGTTTCTCTTAGACATTAAAGTACTGCCACATCATCTATATGTTAAAGTTCATGGGCTTCCAACTAAAAGCCAATTTCCAATTAGTGGAGAGACCCAATCTACTTATATATTACTAATGATCCCTTCCAACTTCCGATGTGGGATATTATCCCTAATACGCCCCCATCCGATGATGATTCTCTTACCATTAATCTCGGTATGCTTGGGCAAGGATCGATGGAACGGTTTGGGTGAGATCGATGATGGATCGGGTTTGATTTAGTGTGGATCGGTTATGCCTGATTGGGCAAATTTGGCTCTGATACCATTTTAAGTTTCAGGGGCTTTGACAATTAGTGGAGACACCCAATCTACTTATATATTACTAATGATCCCTTCCAACTTCCGATGTGAGATGTAATCCCTAATATGAGAGCCAAACTTAGCCTCGGGAGGAACAATATCTTCCATCACATTCGGGACATTGAAAGTGAAATCTCAAGTGGTGTATTCTTCAACTCCGGATTAGCTTCAACAAACGCCGAAATTTCATTACGACTTCTCAGCTTCTTCCCGGTTGGAGTTATGTAGTAAGTATCCATCTTAGAGTAGTCCTTCCTCAAATCAAACTCCTCTTGAAACCTTAAAGCGTTTTGGGCATACCAGGCTTGTTAATAGCCCACGTTTGTGAAGAATCATAGTCAATATCCGTAGGCTCGTTACACAACACTTGTTTCTTCTCACAGTTAAAAGGGTCCTCAAGCATTTTACTTCGGATATCATCGTACTCGTCCTGGCTATAAATCACTCTCCACTTGATTCTCACTTCCACATAGGACACTATTCCAGGAAGGAGGATTGATACCTATGTGGAAGCGAGAATCAAGTGGAGAGTGATTGAAAGCCAAGATGAGTACGATGATATCCGAAGTAAAATGCTTGAGAACCCTTTTAATTGTGAGAAGCAACAAGTGTCATGTGCAGAGCATGTGGATATTGACTTTGATTCTTTACGAATGTGGGTAATCGACAAGCCTGGTGTGCCTAAAACGACTAAAAGTTTCAAGAGTAGTTTTGTTTTTAGGAAGGACTACTGATGGATTCTTACTACATAACTCCCACCGCGAAGGAGCTGAGAAGTCGTAATGAAATTGCGGCGTTTGTTGAAGCTAATCCGGAGTTCAAGAATGCACCGCTTGGAGACTTCGATTTCACAGTCCCAAAGATGATGGAAGATATTGTTTCTCCCAAGGCTAATTTTGGCTCTCCTATTAGTAGTGGTAATGCTACTTCATAAAATAGTAGCTCCAAGCTTAGCCGAGAATGATGTGGGATATAATCCCTAATACTATATGCTTAATACCACCCCCCACCCAAATCAGCATGTCCTTAAGATAAGAAGCACCCCAAATTAGTATAGAATTTTCTGATTTCTTCTATACAAAAGACAATCATATCTTCTGAAATCTCTCTACCAAAAAAGAAAACTAAAGACACAACTTGCTTTAAGGCGTATCTCCATAAACCTTAGGCATCAACAACATATAAACTTTTCCGCCGCCACTCCAAATTGTCACATAATCCAAGAGATCAACTGTGACAGATTTTGTTTCTCCATTTTTTTCCATATAGAAAAAGATTTTTACCACTTCTCACTATATCACATGTTGATGGGGATGATATTTAATCGCTTTTTAGCATAGCTTTTCAGTGTTTTTCTTAATCAAACCATTGAATTTAAGACTAAAATTATTAAATTTCACATTTTCCTGCTTTCAAAATGTTTTTGTGAAAATAAGGCTTTCTAGGCCAGAAATGGGCATCTTTTACCAAGTTCAGCAATTCAACATCAGGAGTCCGGGCCCAGCTGAAGAAGATGTTTAACTTGGGTTAAAATGAAGTTTTAAGAAAATCAAGCCACGTGAGTCAGCTGACACATGGGCTTGGAATCGAGTCATTTAACCTCAGGCGCAAGGAGTTAAGCTCATATCATTGAAGAGATGTCAAAATGAAGCCCAAGAGTAATGAAGGCCCATTCGATTGAATCACCTAGGCAATCGATCGAATGCGTGTGGATAATCACTAGAAGTTATCGGGATTTGTAGGAGATATACAAAAAATATTGAAGACGCATTTTCAGAGCATATTCGATCCAATAACCGTCTTATTCGATCGATCCAGAAGAGATATGTAAAAAATTTTGGATTCTTATCATGAATCTGATTCCTTAATCCTTTCAACTTCTCAGACGATCTATGAGCTATAAATACAAAAGCCACAAGCAGGAGAAACAACATGAAATTCACAAGCTCACTAGCATGCAAGCAAAATAGTTCTTAGGATTAAACGACTACTAATACATCACTTAGAGTTAGTAATCAAGAACTAGATTTTGAAAGCTCTAATATCCACTCTTGGAGTAGCAATTGATCTCTTAATTGTAATGACTAGTCTAGGGACTGAAGGGACAGTATGACAAGTTTCCATAGGGGTTAACCTGGACTCTACTAGATCATATAGAAAAATATTTTTAACACTTTGCGCTTTACCACATGCCTATCAGATAAGGATATAAAAAAAACCTTGAAAACCATCATATATAACATAAAAGTCTGCTATAATTACCATGATAAGTGTAGGTAGGATATCTTCTTCCATTTGACAAGGTGATTCCTAGCAAACTTTGGCCTTGGTACCCCGTTATCAGCATCCGGTTCATCGGATGCGGTAGGTCGGTATTCGCAGTCTAAAAATTCTCTCCAATCGAGAGACAAGACCAACCTGCCAGTGTAAAGTAATTCTGAACTAAACCATGGTAAGCTTTAATATATAATTACCTATTGATTGATCATATAATATATTGTACACACCTCTTTTGATTGATCCCTTTGTGGAATCAAGTCATATATCTTAATCAGAACCGTCAGAGGTGTACACTGGTACAACATGATCGGACATGTAGCCTCTCAGCCAAGGTACCCATTTTTTCTGCAAGTTAACTATCTCTTGAAAAAAAAATGGGTAAGTTGGTTGAGAGGCTACATGTACGATCATGCCCTAAACCAGTGTACACCTCCGACAGTTCTGCTAGATTCAGATGTGTGCAACATATTACTTGATCCATCGATAATTAATTATGTATTAAATCTTACCATGGTTTAGTTCAAAATTACTTTTCATTCGCAGGTTGGTCCTCTCTTTCAATTGGAGAGAATCTTATATTACGAATCCCGGCCTAATGCATCCGATGAATCGGATGCTGATAACGGGGTACCAAGGAAAATTTCTGCTAGGAATTACCTTGTCAAATGGAAGAAGATATCTTACCTACAATGCCCATGGTATTTTTAGCATGCTTTTATGTTATATATGATGGTTTTCAGGTTTTTTTGTATCCTTCTCTGATAGGCATGTGACAAGTTGGAGTCACAACCTGACAAAATTTGTGGATCCAAGACGGAAAATTCTGAGTATCACAGAGTCAAAAGAGATACATGAATAGTGTGCATACATTCATGTATGGTATTTTTATTGCTTAACGAATTGATGTTCATTTTCATTTTACGCGTAGGTTATGTATAGTTGTATTTGAGGTGGATGAAGTTTTTACCCAAAATAATCTTGCAAGGGTACATGCTTTAGCAATGGTACCTAATAGCATCTCCATTGAGAGTTTCTTAGAGAGTTGCTTAGTAAATAATAAATTAAGAAGAATTAATATGATAAGGTGTGAGTTACTACAAAACTAAGTAACCCACCCAAAATTGCTTATTTTCTAAGCAATTCACTAAGAAACCTCAATGGATGTGGTCTAAGGATCGAATCTACAGAGAACAAGTGCACGCAGTAGCAAACTTGAGTTTACTCGAGCTAAGCAACAAAATATGGTCTGAATGAGTGACGATCGATTGAATGTGAGGACAACTGATCTATTCATGGGCTATTCGACGGAAAGTTAACGCAATTGATCGAACTGAATCTATTGTAAACTAAAAAGCAAGTAAAAATGTCATACCTAATGCACCAGGAAGTCAAAATTGCTCGCGGGGATCATAGTTTCAATAATTCATGGCAGTAATTTATGCAGTCTTCTATAAAATCTATAGAATTCGAAATCACTAATATTTGACTATTCTTTCTTAGGTTTAGCTGGTCTAGACTAGTCGAGCTCCAAGTTAATATAAAATACTGATTCGCCCCTTCGTCCCTAATCTAGTCCTTAAGTTTCAAAAATCAGTTGCTCCTCAGAGAGTAGACATTAGAGTTTTCAAAATCAGTTTTCAGGTTAACATACTCTAACAATTGTTAGCCACATATAATCCGAGATAATATTAAATTCCCTCATAAGAAAGTAAACTATAACTAGTCATGCCATAAACTTTATTGCCTATCTACCAAACCATATTTCCCATTGAACAAACTATATTCCTAACAGAGAAACTACTCAAACATTCTGATAATAAACATGATAACAAATAAAAATGATATCATAGAAATCAATAAAAAGGGTTCAGAAAACTTCTCCATATAAGAAGACAAGGGGGTAAAATCTTCTCCCTTTTGAAAGCACTTAAGAATATAAACTGAGAAAATGAAGAACAAGTATGAAAGTATGAAAACTGATGAGCCGGTTGGCATGGATGTCTTTTGAAAGTGTGTCTTTTTTTCTGGTTGTGGCTATCTGCCTTTATAGTGAAAAAGATCCAAAATTTTGGATTTGTCATTATCATTCGATTGAATATGCCAAGATTCTATCGAATGTAACCCAAAAATATATTGTGGATAACAACTGAATATCCTCTGACGGTTCCCAAAATTTCTTGTATTTATCCTTCATCATTTGATCGATTGTAGGATGGCATTCGATCGAAAGGCCCTAATATTGTCATGGGATTCCAGAAAGACATTTCTTTAATGTTTGGAAATTTTCTCCTTGTTTATGAGGCGGAATGACTTGATTCTAGATGCACATGATAGCTGCTTCGCTTGGCTTTGTTTCCCTAAAATCTCATCTTACTCCGAAATGTACAACATCTTTTTTCGGGCCTGAACTTCTTGAGATGGATTGCTGTCTTTGGAGAAAAATACCTATTTAAGTACCTAAATGTCTTGGTTTTCTTAAAAACACTTCGGAAACAGAAATAGATCTTTAAAAAAATAGATCTTCAAATACAAATAGATCTTCAAATAGAAGCTTAGGTGTTGTGTAATTTTGCTCAAAGGTTCTTTGAGAAATAAATCTATAAGAAAAGCAAATACATCGTTGTGTATTTGAGCAAAATCTATGTGTCTCGGTTCCATTACTTTTTCAATTGGTATCAGAGCCTCACCTCTGAACCAAGTTGTTCTCTAACAACAGATAAAGATCCTGAGGCAAGATGGAATCGGGAAAAGAATGTGTTGCTATTCACCGCACCTTGATGCTCACTCCATTCAACTATGCTCAATGGAACTTAGGGGTATTGATGAAGACTGTTGGAAGACAATCTCCAAGGGGTGGACATCTCCTGTATGCAAAGGAGAAAAATGTGTTGATGTTCCAAAAGATCCCGATCTTTGGATGGATCTCCAGAATAATCTCTCGAAGTGGAATGCTAAAGCAATGGGCATCATCATGACTTCTGTAAGTGATTAAAAGTTCAAGTCTCTCCAAAGTTGTACTTCTGCAAAACAAGCTTGGGATAAACTTCAGAAACAGCATGAAGGAACAACCAATGTCAAGAGATCTAGAGTTGACATAGTTGTGAGTAACTTTGAGAATCTGAAGATGGGAGAGGATGAAACCATTGGTGAATTTGCTGCAAAGCTAAGTGGTCTTGCTAGTGATGGACAAAGCTTATGAAAGAGCTTTAAAGATGAAGCTTGTGAAGAAGTTATTGAGGAGTCTTCCTCCGAAATTTGAGACAAAAAAGACTGCAATGGAGACTTGTCTAGACACGGACACCTCGGACTTCGATGATTGTGTGGGTCATCTTCAAGCTTATGAGTTGGATCTCTTAAACAAGAAAGGTGAATCGTGTAAGGGAGTTGCACTTGTAGCTTCAAGTGAGAAACATGAGCTTATGGCAATTAGGGACGATGTGAGTTTCATGGTGAAAGATTTTGGGAAAACTGTGATACATATGGACAAAGAGAATCAAAGAAGCTATGGAAGAAACAATCAAGATGATCGCCAAAATCCCACAAGAAAACCCTCAGTGAACCATGAATGTCAAGGTTACGGTCACTACAAGTCTGATTGTCCTGTTGCCAATAAAAGGGAAATCAAATGCAAAGAGTGTAAAGGTGTTGGACATTCCAAATCAGAATGTGTGAACTTGATTCCAAGAAGGGGCAAATGTAATACTACAATGAGTGAAAGTGAATCAAGCTTTGATGGTGAAGATGTACGTGACATGTCTGGCTACTATGCATTCATGGTGACAATTGAAGAGGAGCTACCTGAGTGTAAATCAGAGAACGAAAAGGAAGAGAAATCTTCATTCCGTGAAAAAAAAGTGGTAGCACCTAACGAATGTACCTCGGATAGTGAGTCAGATGGTGAAGATATGAACTCACTTCTCAAAACTGCTCTTGCTAAAGAGGAAGAATTTAGAAGAATTGTTGAACATGAGTTAAGTGAAACCAGAAAAATAGTAAAGATGTTGAATATATGCACCAAGGATCTGGACAAGATTCTCGCATGTGGGGCTTCTGACAACAACCATTACGGTTTGGAATTTACGGGAGAGACTAAGACTTCCAAGATGAAGTTTGTTCCTGGAACACCTTCAAATGTTGTTCCAACACAAAAACCTGCAGTTTCATATGGATTTCAAGACTCAAGGGGATGTTATTGTTGTGGACGTCTTGGTCATATCAAGAGGCATTGTTGGAAGTTTTACAATAAATTTAAGAAGATATTGAGGCTTGGTAAGTACTTTCCCAACACGAAGAAACCATGGCTTTTGTGGATGAACAAAGCTGATCATTATCCAACTCGAAGTGAGAAGTGTCATGTTGCATACACATCCTCTGATGCATTAGATGATTGTTCCTGGTACTTTGATAGTGGAGAATCTAGGCATATGACTGGGTATCAGGAGACTCTCAGTAACTACGAAGCTGTTAAAGAAACAAAGGTCACTTTTGGTGGAGGCGAACATGGAAGGATCAAAGGAATAGGTGAGCTTGATAGAGCCAATGCACCAGNTAGGTGAGCTTGATAGAGCCAATGCACCAGAGATCATGAATGTCTACTATGTGCAAGGTCTAAAAGAAAAGCTCATAAGTGTAAGCCAATTGTGTGATGAAAGATTAACCGTGGCTTTTAACAACCTGCAGTTTCATATGGATTTCGGGATTAAGGACACGAAACAGTTGTTACATGTGGGATCAACGTAATGGCCATGAACGTGTCATGAGTATTCCAGAGTTAAAGCATGATATATTGCATTTTTGACATGTTTTAATCCTTGTTTTGTCTTTGTT
>OVAP01002853.1:0-12710 GCA_900406295.1 Aurinia saxatilis
TGACCGCCATGTACTTCTCCTTGGACTTCCTTAGCATTCCAAATAAACTCACAGCCTTGTCACGAAGTTGATGCCATTTTCATCGCTTGTCTCTCCATCTGATCTCAATGCCTTTGAAAGTCCAAGACTCCCTTCCCATACAATGTTTGTCAAATCCACGCTTGAACATAAATATTCACTACTCTCCTCCAGACTTAAGTAGCACTAATAATCTAAAGTTTATAGTTTGGTTCCGGATCATCGAGAGGTTAGTCTCTAGCCTACCTTCAAGCTTTCTGTTTCTCTAGAATACAAGTTCCATCATAGGAAAGGTCATTCCCTAGGCGACCATAATATTTTACTTAATTATATTGTAATTGTATTATGAAGTCACTTTTTGGAAAGGGAGAGTAGCAAATGCTTTCTCTTACTTGTTGAACCTGACAAGCATGTATGGAAGAATCAGATCCTAGTGCATTGATCACATTGAAGATATGCAATAAGCTCCATCCGTTCGGTTCTTCGTAACTTAGCATGGGTCTCTTTGTACTACCAATTGGTCCTTAGATTTTCAATAGCCTCGTTCTGGAATCAGCCTTGCTAACGATGGTCACCACTCTGAAAAAGACACAATCAAACAATCCAAGCAAATGATCATAGTTCAAACGGATTTTGACTCGATAAAATTACTCGATAAGCATAAATATTTTTGAAATTATCACAAATAAACCAAAACAAAGAAAAATGCATCAATCTTTCCCTCCCCCAGACTTAAACAACATTGTCTCAGTGAGTAAAAGTCTCGAAGCGAGAAAAGAAAGAAGTATAAATCGAAAAGGCCAAAATCTGGAAAAAAGCCTTTAGCGACCACCGAGGAAGAATCGGCTAAGATGATCGGTTGCTTGGAAATCCATGGACCAAGTCTTCGAGCGACTGCCTGCGACATGACATTAACTGTGGCACCAGTATCACATAGAGAATCTTTTATCTCCATTCCATTGATCGAACAATCGAAGATGAACCTGTCCGGACATACCAACTTCTCCAACTTCTTTAAGGTGGGTGGAGAGGGTTCTTCTTTGGCAATGTGCATAAGCTGAATGTTGATAGCTTTGATCTCTTTAAGTACCAATCGCACACTGTCCTCAATGCTGATATTGGATGCATGTAGTTGCTTGATGTAGCTCTTACTGGCCGGCGAATTCTTGATGAAACGATACGAAGGAGATTCCATAATCATATTCCTCAAAATGGATTGTCTTTTAGCTTCAGTCTCCTTCTCTAATTGTTTCTCATACTTCATGGAAGGCACTCGAAAGGGGACCTTGGGATGATAGACGCCTTCGGATGTTGAAACGACTAGATATAAACGTGTTGACTATGTTCCGTCTGGGTGTCGATCGACACTCTCAGTGGTGTCGATCGACACCACACCATTCTGAGTTGTTTCTCGTAAGGTGTCGAGCTCGTGTCGAGAGGAGCTCGACAGATGTCCGTGTTGTGCGTCGACACGTGGTGGTGTCGATCGACATTGTCCAAGATGTCGGTCGACACCTTGTTCTTAAATAGACGAGGAAGGTGTTTGTCCCGAAAGGTGTCGATCGACACTCTCAGTGGTGTCGTTCGACACTGCGCTGTATCGCAACTAGAACTTCTTCATCTTCTTCGAATTCTTCAGTCAGCTCTCCATCATCTTCAGTCAGCTCCTCATCATCTTGAAACTCTGATTCATCTTCGTCTTCATNCTTCATCTTCACCCGCCCACACGGACTGTATTGACAAAAGCCTTGGGGCTTTGGTCCGTCTTTTCTGGAAGAAAGCCTTCTTGTTTACGAACGGCTTCGGCTGTTTGAGCCACTTGAAGATCGGTCTTCTTCAAATGAGTGGCCAGCTGCTCTATCTTCACATTCAAGTTGGTGTAGAGATCATCAATCTTTCCATTGAATCCCACCATCATCTTTTGTTGACCTTCAAGGAGTTGTTCGAACATTGACTTTGTTTCATTGTCTTGAGCCTTTGGAGAATGGTATGATGAGTTCCCATAGTCCCTTCCTTCATTAGCTGGCTTTTGATATCCACCACTGAATGGCTTGTTGTAGAAAGACTTGTTGTAGAATTGCTGGCCAGAATTTCCAACATAAGCAACATCCTTCTCTTCCTCTTCATTTTGAATAGCATCAACATCAGCAAAATGAACACTCCTTGGATTAAACTTGATTAATAGCTTCACCGTCTCACAAAGCTCTTTCACCGAATCAGCCTCCACACTATTCACTCTTTTTTATCGATCATATTCCATGTTCTTGTCTCTATAGCTTTCAGCAAGGTTTTCAATGAGCTCCTTGGCTCCTTCCACGCTTTGTGTCATGAAGTTCCCCTTGCTAGTAGCATTCAAGACAGCCTTGTAGTCCCATCCAACACCATCATAGAAGATGCTAAGAAGCTGGCTCTCGGTGTAGCCATGGTGTGGACAATCTCAGCGATAAGACTTGAACCTTTCTCAAGCTTCACAAAAAGACTCGCCGGACAGCTGCTCAAAGTTGGCAAGCTTCGCCTTTAAGAGGGTTGTCTTTTGTTTGGTGTAGTAGTGGTCCAAAAACGCAGATCGAATCTGATCGCATTCGTGAGAGACTTTGGGGGAAGAGAGTTCAACCATCCAGGTGCTTTGCTTGCCAAAGAAAACTCAAAGAGCTTGCAACGGTTGTAGTCATCTGGAACTCCATCGGCCTGTCTGGTTCCACAAATCTTTTCGAACCGGTCGATGTGATCTATGGGACTTTCATGTTCATGTCCATAGAATGGCCTTTGCTCCACCACCTAAATGAGTTCAGGTTTGATCTCATAGTTAGTCATGGTGAGAGGAGGGACAACTATCGGAGATCTCTCCTTGTAGAAAGAGTGAAGTCTATCAGTTCCTCCAATAGTGACTATCTGCTGATTCCCATCAACCCGCATTTGCCTCATCTCCTCATGCATTTTGTTGTTGTCTTCTCTCATCTAAACATTATCTTCAGCAATTCTTTTCATCTCCTATAGCAGAGAGGCTACATCAAAATTTCCACCCATTGTGAATGCTTAGCCTAAAACACCAAAGATAAAACAAAAAGAAAGCTAGTTAGTAAATAAATTAATTAATTAAAACCAAAGAAAAAAGCGAATAAAAATCCTAAAACTAAAGTAGAATTCGATAAACTAATATGCAAGTTTTACTTGGTCCCCAGCAACGGCGCCAAAACTTGATACACAAAAGTTTACCCTTTGTATTTAGCCGCAAGAGCACAACTAAAGCGATGTAGTACTTAGGGATCGAATCCACAAGGACCAATAAATTGCAACTAATTTAATAAACTCTAAATTAAATCTAGGACAGGGGTTTTGAATTGACTAACTAATGCAAGTGACAAGTAAAATAAAGTGAGGGTTTTAAACAATCAAAAGCAAGGTTAGGCCTTAGGAACTTCANACAAGGTTAGCCCTTGGAAACTTCAGGTAAAGACTCAAAACTGCTGCCAGACGCGTCGAGTGTCGATCGACACCAATAGTGGTGTCATTCGACACCGAACGGTTAAAATAGGTACCACTTAATTCTTAAACATGAAACCTATTGTAATGCAAACCAACTTCCATTGTGAATGCAATCTATAATTAATTCATAGCAAACCAAATTCCTTTGTGAGTCCTAAGGGATTAATTATGCAATGACCCTAGGTTCAATTGTTCATAAACTATCTAAACCAAATTTCTTTGTGAATAGATAATTTACACCTAAGATGGGTTCAAGCAATTATTAACACTTCCATGTATAATAATTAATATATGATCTAGTTCAAGAGTAGTTAATCTATGAACTAACAATGAGCACAATCTAGAGGAAGAATTAACAGTTTCAACCTAATTTAGACTTATGGAAAACAATAAATCATCTAAACCCTAAGAACTCTAAGTCTAACAAGAGATTTACTCAAACATGGCTAAGCAAAACATCATGCAATATAATTGAAAGCAATAAGATATGAAAATAAAATAAAACAAGGGTTCAAGAAAATCTCTCTCCCTAAAACTCTCTCAAAGTAAATTAATGCATAAGCCTAAAAAATGGCCAAAACCTATTATTTATATGCACAAAAACATCTGCCCCTTGAAAAAATAAGGAGAGCTCGATATTCATTTTTTCGGAATAATAATTGAAAAGTTCCTTTTTATGCCCGCCATAATGATATGTCTTCACTAAAACTGTAATATCTCCTCAACCAATAATCAGAAGGAGATGAAACCACCGCCAAAGTGAAGCTAACTCAATTTTCTATGTTGTGTCAAAATTTAAGGTTAACTTTCCTACGGTAAGACCTTCATTTGACACGATTTTTAAGTAACTTTGGACTGCTTCTGCATTATCATTCTACGTATTTGCTTCCTTTGCTCCATAATTCCTCCTTAATTCACCAAGTCACCAAAACTCGTCCATGCACCTAAATTGACTCTTTTGGACTCTAATAATAATATATAATCTAAAAATATAAATAAGTATATATTTATTATATTAAAAACCGGTAAAATATGTGATATATCAGTTAAATAGCTAATATAGCAAAAGTTTTTGGTTATGGAAGCTAATTGACTCTTTCTCATACTCCAGAAATACCTGATGTGAAACCTTCTTTGGGTAAAAGCACTTCTTTAGATCTCCTTACCGACTTAGAAACACCTATCGCCACTTGCATCTGAAAGTAGGCACTACTTCTCCCTTTAGACAAATCAAACACCACTTCCATAACTTTACCTAGTCGATCGCCAAAAGCTATAATAGTTGCCGTGGTTGAATGATTCATCGGAAAATTAGAAACCCTAATCCAC
Source organism: Aurinia saxatilis (assembly GCA_900406295.1). Lineage (NCBI taxonomy): Eukaryota > Viridiplantae > Streptophyta > Magnoliopsida > Brassicales > Brassicaceae > Aurinia > Aurinia saxatilis. Next base: position 4,834 of record OVAP01002853.1, read on the forward strand.
ACTAGGAGGAGCTAGAAATAATTCTGAGAAGGATTCTCAACCCATCGCTCTAAAAATCAATGGCTTTTCATTGTGTAGGTATGAACACCCTTTGCTAGTATCGCTTCCGTCTCGTGGTCATATTGAAAGAAAAACTGAATCCGATCTCTTGAGAGGGTCACACCATGCATGTTTTCATAGATTTACCATTTTCGTCACATCTCATACCACACTAGAATTTTTTTGATAATCCGGATTGAGCAGATGGCCGATTAAGCTTTATCGATTTTGCTCAATTGATGAAAATTCTGAACCGTTTGGTAGTTGGATCGGATCATTATCTTTCTCCAACGTCAAAGCTATAAATGCCTTATCGACATCCAAGGACATTGTTCACTGGACAGAAGAGACAACAAACGTTATTCACCAGCCTTGAAAGTCTTTTTTGTTTACAAAGTATGGACACCAGTTACTTTTGCCAGGCTAGACGGAAAAAAAAAAGAGAGGAGAAAGGGTACAACTTTTTTTCATGTGATCGATTCTTCTCTTTACAGAGAAATTAGTAGTACAGAAATTTGTTTGGACTCAAAGTGGGTAAAGAAGTGGTCATTCTACAATTTAGTTCTCTTAAGGACAATAAGCAGACAAAAAAAACATATAAGATTAATTTTCGACCAGCAACTCCATTCCCTTGTTTCCCCACTTGTGATCTCAAGAAGCTTAGTCAGGTAATGCAGTTCCTCGTTCTAAATTGTTTTTGATCTCCAGCGTGTATTTTCCAAATGCACGCTCAATTTTCTTGTTGAAATGCTCGTTTCTGTCGTTGATGGAATCAATATCCTTCTCTTCCCGGAACTTTCTTCTCCTGCTAAAGTCTTGTCGCTTCTGCTCTCTGTCCTTTAGCTCCTGTGCCATCATATCTATCTTATCTTTTGAAATCTTTGGCGCCTGAAAAAGATTAACAAAGGGGTAAGGACTCTTTGCTTAGATTTCAATCTCCAATTGACCAAAACGACAAATCACAAACCTTCCCGTATTGCAAGCTTGAAGCCTCGCGGTAAAACTCTGGATCAGCGGCTCTCATTCTGTTATACTCCTCTAGATCAACCTCAATGTTCTTTGTCCGTTTCTTGTATGCATTGTATAACGTCCTCTGGTTGAAGACTGAAAATAATAAAGTATTTAAGACATTGGCCTTGCAAATTTGAGGTACCATCGATGTGAAACAAACAAATCACAAGAGAGCAGAGCCAAATATGAATGAGAACTATACGTACCATCCCAACCAGAAGGTGTTGGTTCTTTTTCCCATTTTTTGTATTTTGTTTCCGCTGCTTCTTGAGTATCGAGCATATAAGCCTTTGTCATATCTAAACCATTAGCATCGAGAATTTTCCCAATTTTTTTCCTCCTCTCATCCAGCCATTTCTGTTTTGAGATTCCTTTTGTCTCTGTTGGTGTTTCCATTTTCTTCTTTTCAGACCCAACATCTGTCTGATTGGATTTTCTTGCTTCATTCTGAATAAGTGAGAACAAATGGAAGAGTCATAAAACAATCTTTATGAAAATTTCCTATCTAATAGTTGAAGAAATGACTGTACAAAACGACTTACCATCTTAAGTCTCAACTCAAACAACTTCCTCTTCCTCCCTGTAAGTTGGGTCACATCTACTTCAGGTTCTTGGTTATCCTCGTCCTCATCTTCTTCTTCGGAATTCTCTTCCTCTATTCTTTTTTCATCAAGTAACTCCCTCGTCTGCTCGTGAGCTTTAGCATTAGGGTAAGCACGCCCAGCGACAGCTTCAGCTAATCCTTTGGGCAAATGAAAAAAAAATATAAGTCTCAGCATGACAATTTATACTCGCTTCTTACCAAAACTACATAATTCTTTCCTCATACAGGACATTAAAGTGACAAATAACATGTCTGAAAAGTGTGTGCATTACAAAACTGAAAGTTAATCACATTGTAGCATCACCAGAAACTTAATGTGCAAATTCAGTCACAATTTTCTAAACAGATAATCTCGCAAGTACAAACATTAGGCCTCAACCAGCTACAGCTACACATAAAAATTATAAACCATAATCAAGGTAAACGAATCCAAAAAAGACAACAAATACATTAAGTAGAGTTAAGCTACAGAAGAGAAAAAGAAGGAAAACCAGTACCTTGCTTCTCTACTCTGGCCTTTGCTTCAGCTATTTTCTTAAAGCAATATTCGACACATTGGTGATAAGGATTCGAAGCGTTTATACAGTCTGGGTGCACTCTTCTCTCAGTATCCATTATTCACAACCTGTAAAACTGTTCAAAAACCAATAAGATGCCATTAGAATCAACCAGTAAAGAATTGAGATTCCAAAACTAAATCCGCACAAGCACCTAATGACAAAATTCAAACTCACATTAAGAAATTCTACTTAGATGCAAATTCGTATCACGCTAAAGTTGACCTATTCAAACCCTAAAACAGGAGACGAATGATTGTAGAACCCTAAGATCTGGCTGAAACCCTAAAGAGTAATGGAAACAAGTTAATCACCAAGTGCCTCAATAGAAATCGATTGAAAAAAGTAAAACCCTAGACTACAAAATCAGTCCAGCACAAGGAACAAACCTGGGAAGAAATAATTTGGAGGAACTCGCAAGCACCAGAAATTCGCAAACGATAAAATTGCTTCCTTCTCCTCAGTGGAGAAAGGGAAACAATAATAAAGACGGATTATTTGGTGGGCTATAGATGAACCTTTTCTATTGACTGGACTTGGCCCAACATTAGACGAGTAGAATCCCTCTGGTTATTACTACCAATATAGTTTGTGTGAAATTTGATTATGTGTCTTTTTTTTATTCAAAATTAGTTATAATTTAATCTAATATGAATTTTGCTAAAAATCATATTAAGAAACATGAAATATAACATGTCTTTAATTTAGAGAATAATTTATCGATGTGCTGTGAAGAAATTTTGGAGAAATAGGTTTCCCAAAAGATTTTGATCGAGTTTTTAATTTGATCGAGAAAATCTCTTTCTTCGTCTTCTTCTTCTGCATTTTGATCTCTACAATGGCGACAATCATCTCCTGCTCCGCTCTTTCTTCGATCCGAGTATCTTCCGAATCAATAAAAAAGCCATATCCTACTCTCAAGAAACCGGTTTCGTGGTGGAGTCCTATATTCGACATTTCATCAGAGCTAGATTACGTGAACAGAAAAATCAACGTTCCTTCGTCCTCTGTGAATCGGGAATCAGATCTGGAGAAATCTAAGCAGAGATCGTGGAGATGTTGTCTCACGGAATTTGTGTTTCTAGGTAATCGAGAATCAGGTCTAGAAATTGTCATTTGTTTTCCCTCGCCTTCGCCTCTCCTTTCATGTACTTAATATGAAAGGCGTATCTGAAAAATATAGTATGTCCATCTCATGTCTTGTCCCCTCACACTTGATGCTTATGCTTCTAGGCTCAAGATTTAAGAGTCCCGATTGTCCAACAAAACCAGGAATTCAGCATCCTGGTTTACAAATTTAAGACATATTGATTTTTTGTTTTTTTTTCCTTTAATATTCCTTTGAGTTGCATTACGATGTCACTGTATCTACTTTGAGTTCTTTTTTATACTTTTTTAATTTTGTGTTTTTGGAATTTACCATTATATATTTATCTCTCCGTTGGATATTGGTTTCCTTTCTAAGATAATATTATTAAATGGTTTGTTTACTAAAATATTGGGGTCATTCAACTAAATTAAACTTAAAATTAAATTAAATGTTTTCTCGGCCAATGATTTCTCTTATTTCAATCAATAGAATGAATGAACATTGTTTTTTTTGTTGAACAGACACTTAAACATTAGTAGTCATTTTAAATGGCTAATTATTATACTCATGATTATTAAGTGTTGTGGGTTGTCTAATATAATCAAATAAATAATAAAATATGGAATGTACAACAAACCTTTAGGTCGTTATTTATTCTAGCGAAATATGATGAATCCTTAATTTTCAATTTCCTTTTATTACATAATTGTAGCAGTATACATTATAGAAATAACAATCAGTTATAAATTAAGTTTGTGGACTAATTATAAGTTAATTTTTGGGATTCAATTCTATCCTTTAGTTGGTGCTTGATTGAAGCGATATATACCAATCAATTTGGAAATCTCTCAGAAATCTTCTGATTACGTAATTTTGTGAATCATTTAACGTGTAGACTTTATGATGAACCCTAAAAAAAAGGTAACATTTCAATGCATATATCAAAACGAACTTTGACTGTAATCAATCATTAGTAGACCCCGTGTTTGTATAATTTTATTCATTAGCTAGATGTGATGGTATGTTCAAAAAATGGTGATGGGAAGTACGTTTTCAAGCTAGATGTTGACGAGTTCCATTTCATTTCTGAAAGTTTGCAAAAGGATGAAGAAAGGACAAAGTTTGTTCGGCTGTATGATTATGACACCATTAACGGCCACAAGTAAGTTTGATCTTCTTAAATTTACTGTTAGCTTTTACAGAATTCAGTAACAAGAAATCTCAATGTCTGTTTTTATATAGATATACAACAAGCCATAAGATCACAATGGCTGAGTGGTTTGTGTTCCAGACGAGAGAACGAATTGATGATTATTCTTTCGGTTTTAGATCTCAAAGGATATTTCAGCAATACATTGAGGATGTATACAAAATGATGGAGTCAAGACATCCGGTGAGTGCTTGGTTACCACAGAACAATCTTAGGTGGAGAGCAAACAGAGTCCGAGATCTCATATATGAACCTCTGACTTACGTTGAGATTCCTACAAGATACATATTGGATTCAAGGAAAGGACAATGGATCCCGTGGCTCAAAGATTTATTTGAACTTCATGTTTTTTCCTGTTTTTTTTTTGTTGTTACTTTAAATTTCTTGACATTTTTGTCTGTTTCTTGATGGAGAATAAGTTTGTATGCTTACATTTCATCAATGCCAAAATCAATTAATACTATAGACTTAATATTGTTGTGTTTCTTTTGAGGTTTCACTAAAAGTCGATTTTAAGATTAACTTTTGCATAACCTATGGATTGAATTGATCATTCTAATAATACAAAATTTTACCATACAAGTCCAAATTCGGATGTAGTTGAAACAAGCATTCATGCGTTTTGTTTAATTTATTAATATCCAAATATAATTCTGCTTGAATTCGACAAAAAAAATCTTCTTGAATGGATTCCGTTCATTTATTCAAATATAATTTTGCTTGATTGATTTATTAATATTCAAGAACACTCTTCGTTTTAAACCAAACATATAAACAAAACGCAAAGTAAATGAAAATGTTTATGTATTGTACATTTTTGCTAATAGAATTACAAATTATGAGATATGAGTGATGTAAATTGTATCNTAAGAATCACCTTTAATTAATTTAATTATATGCTCTGTTAGAATTAATGTGTTGATTTTCGATTTCATCTACTACTTAATTGTAGCAGTATACATTATAGAGTAATAAGATTTTTTTTCAAATTTTAGTAGTTGTTGAATTTAGAAATAACAATCAATTATGAATTAATTTTGTACACTTATTATAATTTAATTTTTTATTCTCCCTTTGATAACTCCAAACTCTATTTTAAACAGTTGGAAGAAAATTACATAAAATTATGAATAACATTTTGCAACATATTTAATTACTGAATCTAATTTTGTTGTTCACANTATTAATCCTGAAGATGTTGACCCTAATGACGATGTTTTTTACCCCACCGAGTTTTTTAACGATATCCATGTATCCGGCTTACCGAAACACGAATTGAAGTTGAAAGTGGGTGCTCCCGTAATGTGTATGCGGAATATTGATCCAAAAGGGGACTATGTAATGGAACACGTCTGATAATTACTCAGATGCAACGTCACGTTATCGAAGCTGTCATTGTAACCGGAAGTGATAAGAGGAAAGGTGAAAAGGTTTTAATACCAAGGATGTATTTGACACCACCGGATGGAAAGTTTCCTTTCAGAATGCGTCGCTGACCATTCCCATTGAACTTAGCTTTCGCAATGACGATCAATAAAAGTCAAGGTCAATCACTTGAGAGTGTCGGAATATATCTACCCTTGTCAGTTTTTTCGCATGGACAAATCTATGTCGCGTTATCCAGAGTTAAGTCCAGGACCGAACTTAAAGTTTTAATNTGCCATTTTCTTTTTATATTCTCAGGTGAGAGGAAAGTTTACATCAGCTCAGACAATATTAATCCTGAAGATGTTGACCCTAATGACGATGTTTTTTACCCCACCGAGTTTTTTAACGATATCCATGTATCCGGCTTACCGAAACACGAATTGAAGTTGAAAGTGGGTGCTCCCGTAATGTGTATGCGGAATATTGATCTAAAAGGGGGACTATGTAATGGAACACGTCTGATAATTACTCAGATGCAACGTCACGTTATCGAAGCTGTTATTGTAACTGGAAGTGATAAGAGGAAAAGTGAAAAGGTTTTAATACCAAGGATGTATTTGACACCACCGGATGGAAAGTTTCCTTTCAGAATGCGTCACTGACCATTCCCATTGAACTTAGCTTTCGCAATGACGATCAATAAAAGTCAAGGTCAATCACTTGAGAGTGTCGGAATATATCTACCCTTGTCAGTTTTTTCGCATGGACAAATCTATGTCGCGTTATCCAGAGTTAAGTCCAGGACCGAACTTAAAGTTTTAATCACGGACCAAGACGGAAAGGATCTAAAGAAAACCATGAACGTGGTTTACCCGAAAGTATTCAACAATTTGCCATAGGTTTCCATTATCGTTTATATGTTTTTTTTTTGTTATTATCGTTTTCAAACACTTTTTTTTTTACCTTTTATAATACTATTTTACGAGAACTTTCTATTGGATGACACTTACGTTTTTTTTCTCAACCTTCTGCTTTTGAGAGAACACAAAACAAAGTTTAATTTTTTTTTTATCGATTACATTCAAGTCCGCATAGGATGTCGACCAAAATCCTAGTTGTTGATTAAATCCTAAGAACTACATATTTTGGGTTTTTTTTAATTAAACAAAGGTATATAGCGTCGTTTGATTTGCCACGTGACATGTCATACTCGGCCCATGTATCGTATTTTAAAGTCTGAATACTAGGCCCATATATTATATTCTAAGTTAAACTTCTCCGTGGAATTCTAGTTGAACCACCTCGTGGTATCCACTAAAATATATGACATCAATTGTGTCTATATAAAAAATGAAGGCAACTTCTTTTCCCTTCCATAGAAAATTCTAATACAACTTTGGTGATTATATCAATTTGCAGGACCTTTCGTGTCGAGAGTTCTTATATAAACACATTATCGTCAATTTATCCTTTACAATATTGAATGGCGTAATCTTTATTTTAGGGGTGGAAAAACTAATTCTCTGAACAAAATTTAATACTCAATGGTAGCTGAATACGAGTGGGGTGAGGAGGTAACACCCATCCCATAGGGATCGGATATCACCATTCTGATCCCAACACCTATGTCAAAATTTTGTCCCATCAGGTCATAAGTTTTTATTCTATTGTGACAGCTACTCAACTACTCGGTGTTACCCCAGCAAGAATTTAGTAAGGGTGTGTATGAGAATACTAAGTAAGACGGTCATTACCGACTCACGGCTAAAACTATAACAATCCCTAGACATTCAAGCTGACATGTCATTGACCCTCTCGATCAACACGTGGCCACGACCACAATCACCATGGCACTCATAACTACCATTAAAGTAAACATCAATACATGATCCTCACGATCACCGTGATACTGTCTATATGCATACAACCTTGAATAATACCACACACACACACGCACACACACGCACACGCGCACACCGCCCCCCCCCCCCCCCCCCC
>OVAP01002854.1:0-18194 GCA_900406295.1 Aurinia saxatilis
TACTTCTCAGGTTGCTCATGTTGAGGTTAAAGGCCATCCCACTGTTACAGACCTAGGGAACCTACTATTGAGATAATTCTCCATGATCAGGTGTCTGAGGTAGTCACTGAACCAGTTCTCCTTGACCAGTTGCTCTCTGAGCTAATTTCTCCTACTTTGGACAATGTGGAACAATCCACCGCAAATACACTGCCCAAAACTTCTCATCACCAAGTATCATCCCCTCTAGTAAACACACCAATTACTCATTGTGAATCTCACCATGCTTTAGTAGGCCCACAGGAACACATCACTCCCATCACATCTTCTCTGCCTAAAGAGATAGTCCAATCCCCTACATACGCTAATTTATGCCCACCTCATCATGATCGCCGAGTTCTTGAGACTTCAGAAGCGAATGGGAGAGAAGGCTACGAGTCGAGTCCTGATAGGACCCAAAGAACAAGGAGGGGAAGACAAGTCAAGCCGTCATTGAAGATGCAAGAATGGACCACAGTGAGTGGACGACGTGGTCGTCGAGGTCGCGGTTCCTAGATTGTTTTTCTTTCTCTTTAAGGTCCTCAAAAAGGATACTTCTCTATTTCACATCATTTTACTCTTGTAACCAATTATGCAAACTCTACAAAAACTATATGGCCTAGCCATATCTTGTACTTTTAATTTTCTTGTTTTTAATGGTAAAAATGTTTCAAAGAAAGATATAATAATATACTTTATATAATAGGATTGAAGCAAATTATTGGAGAAAACAATGCTTTTTTCAATTTCAAGGGACTTTCCTTTTTGTTACAAAATGAAGACAACGGTTGGAAATGCTATAAATTCTTCAAAACATCGAACAAACAGTCTAAACCCAAAGAAGATACTGAATAATAATAATAATAAAAAAACAAATTTCCGAATGATGATTTAAATATATTCTTGGTAATCTCTTCTAACTTTTTGCTCCTAGTATGTTTTCTCTATGTCTCTATGTAAATATCAGATTTCCTTCGTGGAAAATGTAAGAAATATACTCTCTCATTTTGAGATTGTTAAAAGATTCATAGTGCATCCTCCTGAATAAAAATACATTATATGATCAAACTAGGAGAAAAATAAACTTGAAATGGTCTTGTTATTTAGATAAACATCATTGCATACCGTTCAATATCTTCGTAGTTCATGACATTATCTTGGGTGTTTGAGGAATCCAAGATAATGTCATTCCGCTTGTTCATTATGTTCCTCTACATATAAACGTCACACAATTGATTAGTATTTATGAAAATAAAATATTCTGTTTAAAGATGTATAAATTTTTTCTTTTTTTGTTAGCTTAAATTCCTTGGACGACAAACTGAGAATAAAAATATAACTAGTATGTAAGGAATTATAAATTGATTGACCGCATTTCTCAATAAATTACTTTCTCGTTACAAATCCAAAAACTCTTTTGATGCTGAGGAATTGTCACATCTTCCACAAGTACAAATTTGGGGGAATAAAATCATAATATTCATTGAAACTAATTTTCCATTAATTGTAAGTTAATTTGTCTACAACCAATGAGGATTTGCTCTGTTATTGTTTCTCTCTCATGTGTACTTCACATACTTTGATTAATAGTGTCAATCATTAGGACTAAAATTCCAACGACCATTTACCGAAACCATATTGTATTCCCAAACTCTAAATTGGAATGGTAAAGAATATTTGTTGATAAAGTGAGTTACATAACTAACTAATGAACATGTCGATACGGCGGATAGTGTTCTTCAAACAAGTAAGAAGGTTGGTCACTATAAGCAAATTTATTGTGCTTTGTGACTCAATGAGATATTCATCATGTAAAGTTACTCTCGAATACATCATTGGCAATGAAGATATGAGAACTAATCAAAGTGCCTCTTCTAGATTTCAGAAACTCAGTGATCTCTTATTCTAACGTCTTTAGTGATCTAGGAGAAACAACATGCTCTTCTTCACTTAAATTATTGTTTTGGTTAAACATTGGAGCAAAACTATCTCTCCGATATGATATATTCTTGGAAATAACTGCAATTGTTTTCATGTTTGCAGGATCCTTTGTTGAAGTGAAGGCATTAAGAGGATGAAGAAACTTGTCGACGCAAAATGAGTCGGGTAGCGCGGGATAAACTCACTAAGCCCCAAAATGAAAGAGGTTTTAGAGACCTTTTGCTCATTCTTGAAAGAATTTTTTTTTTTTTTTTTTTTGTAAAGGAAGAGATCGAGGATTCAATATTGATAATAGAATCCCCAAAATTGATGGATCAAACATTTTCCGCAATTTATAAATCCATCTCGTTTGAATTCTCCCAAAAATCAAAACCAAGGAAGAGATATGATACTGAAAGATATTGCTTGGTGAATTATTCAAATTTACAGATAGCAATGTGATCAAAAGAAGGTATGTTGTAACAAGATTTTTTAGCCATTTCATTTTGTGGTTCAAGATCAAGTTGTTAAATCCGGTTGTGTACAATATTCATAGCTTATGTGAAATTAATTTTTAACTACTTTAATTTTCTCTCAAAACCCTCCGGTAGAGCAAGTCATTCAAAAAATATATTATTTTCACATGGTTTTTAGGCAACCTCCTTTGGGGATGAATCATAGTACCATACTAACATATGACAAAGTTGAAAACCAAATAATCGACCAGTGAGAGTCACACATGAACGCACATATTTACATTTTGTACAACAATAAGGGATTTGCATGGTAAAACTAAATATAAGAAAGCTACAACAATTTATGGATAAATACAACCGAAGTATATATCTAGTTCAAGATCTCTTTTACTTAGTTTCTTCAGTGACTTTTTGTTCAGATTTAACTTAGTTTATATAAGATCTTAGTGCTTTTTCTTTCAAATTTATGTTCCTCTACTCTTGCATCATAAATTAGCTTACAAGTTAGAAGAGACTCTTCTAGCGATTATCCGAATAATAGATTCCTAACATAATAGCGACAAAAACCGAAAGATCCGTCCAAAACATTACTGAATTTCCCATACTTTAATATTTTCTACGTACACTCTCTGCCTATAAAGTTAGTAGAAATCTTTAGTAAGATACAATCATTCAAACACCAAATATATATTTTTAAAAATGATTAAGCAACTGAAGATGAACGAGTTCATCGGATTACTGACTTCCATTGCCCTTTTCATCACCGTTATCAATCTCCTATACACTAAGCGACGTCGTAGTGCAAGACTCCCTCCGGGACCAACCCCATGGCCGTTGATAGGCAACATGTTTCACCTCGCCGGGTCACCTCCACACGACGCATTGACTAAACTCTCACGGCGTCACGGACCACTCATGACTATACGGCTCGGCACGATGCTTACGGTCGTGATCTCTTCGAGTGAAGTGGCTCGAGAGATTTTCAAGAAGCATGACGTGGCTCTGGCCGGGAGGAAGATTTACGAGGCGATGAAAGGAGGGAAGAGTAGTGATGGGTCACTCATCACGGCTCAGTACGGTGCGTATTGGAGGATGTTGCGAAGGCTTTGCACCACTCAGTTCTTTGTCACGCGACGGCTTGATGCTATGAGTGATGTACGCTCTAGGTGTATTGATCAAATGATTCAGTTTGTTGAACAAGGTGGCCAAAACGGTACGTATACGTATTCTAATTATTTATGGGATACGCGTTTTTCTTGTTTCATGGTTCAATAGAAAGTTTTGTTTCATTGACCATCTCTTCAAATTTGAATCTAACTGCTTACTTAATGAACATGATAACTATAGTTATTTTTTCAAATAAATTTTTCTATTAGAAGAAATATGAAAACTCAGCCCGGCCAGACACTATATAAATTATACAGTGGGCTAGTGGACTTTCAATGTGCTTATAAATGCGATTTCAAGCAACAAACTCACTTGTGATTTAGGCGCCTAGACATCAGTTTGATCACGAACCAATAGCTCAATTGGTAAAAAAATTTAGGCAAAATCCAGAATTGTTGGTCGAGTGGCTCTTTAGAACCATATAACATGTTTTTGTGCCGGATTTGAAGGGGTGTACATACCTAGACTAGCTTGTATGTGTTACTGTGTGGTTGTGTATGGGTCGTAACACATAAGTTGTGGTGTGTGTAGTTTGAGATTTTAGACATCCACCAAAACAGTCTAGCTACAAATCTGAAACTAATTAAGTGTGTATTTATACACTCTACATCATTTTTTCTGACAAATCACTAAATATGTATTACCAATTTACCAGGTACCAAAACTATCGACGTGGGGAGATATTTCTTCTTGATGGCATTCAATCTGATAGGAAACCTCATTTTCTCGAAAGATTTACTCGATCCGGATTCAAAAAGAGGCTCAAAATTCTTTTACCATACCGGAAAAGTCATGGAGTTCGCAGGAAAACCAAACCTCGCCGATTTCTTTCCTTTATTAAGGTTTCTTGATCCACAAGGCATCAGAAGACAAACTCAATTTCACGTAGAGAGTGCGTTTGAAATCGCCGGCGAGTTTATAAGAGAACGAACAGAGTTTAGAGAAAAGGAAGTTAGCAACGAGAAGACGAAAGATTACTTAGATGTTCTTTTGGAGTTTCGTGGTGGCCATGGAGAAGACGATGAACCTTCTAGTTTCTCTGAAAGAGATATCAACGTCATTGTTTTCGTAAGTCAAACCATATTCTCTTCTAATACATATTTGTTTTTTGAATTACCAACATGTTCTGGCATAGACCCCTATATATGGATTAGGTCAAGGACCAGAGCATGTTATTTGGTTGTGTCTGAAGAACCATTTGAAGCAGCAACCTCTAAACTTTTGCATGAAATTTTCTCTTCTAATACATATTTATGCATATATTCTATCGTATTTTCTTTCAAAATTACTCGAAAAAACGTAAAACGTAAACAATGTCTCATTGATGAATCAATACAAAAGGATAAATATTTGAATTTGTTCTGTAGGAAATGTTTACGGCTGGAACGGACACAACAACGAGCACATTGGAGTGGGCACTCGCGGAGCTATTACACAACCCAAGAACCTTAACCAAACTCCAAACAGAACTCAGAACTTACTTCAAATCCCCTAACCAAAAGCTTCAAGAACAAGACCTCCCGAATCTCCCTTATCTCTCGGCTGTTATCATGGAAACTCTCAGACTTCATCCACCACTGCCTTTCCTAGTCCCACACAAAGCCATGTCCACTTGTCACATTTTCGACAAGTACACAATCCCTAAAGAAACACAAGTCTTGGTTAACGTTTGGGCCATCGGGCGCGACGCTGAAACATGGGTTGACCCGGTTATATTCAAGCCCGAGAGGTTTATATCCGACCCGAATCCGAGGGACTTCAAGGGACAAGATTTTGAGTTCTTGCCGTTTGGTTCGGGTCGACGGATGTGTCCTGCTTTGTCTTTGGCGTCACGGGTCTTGCCTTTAGCGATCGGCTCGATGGTGAGGTCGTTTGATTGGGCTTTGGCTAATGGAGTTAAAGGAGATGAAATGGATATGGGAGAAAGGATTGGTATTACATTGAAGAAAACTGTTCCCTTGGAAGCTATTCCCATGCCTTATCGAGGGAATTAGATTCTACGTTTGAATTTTCATTTCACTCCACTCTCTCTTTGTATTTTCTTGCATGAGCAGCATTTAAATAAAAACAATATGTAAATTAACTACTGCATTACTAAAACAAATGGTATATTCGAGTGGCTTTTAGGATGGGACTATATAATATACTCTGGTTTCGGGTATAAGTGGATGTATGGGCCTAGGTCCCGAACCATTTGGTATTTAAAAAAAACAAAAACAAAAAAACAAATGGTCTATCGAGTGAATAATATGGTGTAGATATCAGCAAATTATTCCATTTGGTGAACGATGTAAGTGTGACCAAGCAAGCAGAGTGGTTTACTTTTCTTTTTTTTAGGTTTTTATTTTGGGTTTTGGGGTTTGGCGTAAATTTTAGTTTTCTCAAAAACGTAACCTTTTTAGTTTTTGGTGTTTATTATTATTCTTTTTTAATAAAAAAGTTTTTATGGTTTGATATATGAGTTACCAAAATATATAACTAGAATGGACAAGTTTATTTAATCTGAAAGAAAATAATAATTAATAAAATACAAATATTTTCAAGGAATATATGTAAGAAAGTAAGAATACAATTCAGCACATGTAAATTTTAGAAATAATAAAATGAGATTTGTGACCTTTCTTCAAGATTGATTTTTAACCGAAGAAATGTCACAAATCTCTTTTTTGGACACCACAAAGATAAAAAATTTCAAACATATTTGTTTGTGGAGGAAACTATTGAATTGGTTTCTTAAGATTTTAGAGATTCATTATTTGTTTTACCTTTTTAATAATTTAAAGTGTTCTTAAGAGAACTTTTCGATGGAAATATTAATAGCAATATATTAATTTTTGTAGGGTGAATATAACCGTGGAAGGACAATATTTGGAGTTCTTGTCGTTTGGATAGGTGGATGGACGGCTTTTCCTTTGGCGTCAGGGGTATTGGGCTTGATGAACATCGGCTACTTGGGCTTTCCAAATTTGGAACTTTGAGTTTATTCTCTCTCTTTTTTGTTTCCTTCTTACATGCACTTATAGTGAAGCAAGAAACGGTCTAACAAGTGAATAAAATGCCGTTACTGTCGGAAATATCAGAAAAAACTATTCCATTTGGTGAACTACATGTGGCAAGTGGCAAGTGGCAAGTGGCATCCATGTATGAGTGTTTTGGTTCAGTAAAGCTGTTTGGAAGCAACTCCCACTCCTTATCATGGGGAGTAGATTCCAAATTTGAAAGTTTCAGTTTCTTTTCTGATTTTGTTTCTTTCTTGCATGGTGAATTACAAAAGGTAAAAAAAGAAAACGGTCTAACAAGTGAATAATTTGGCGTTACTGTCAGAAAAATCCATTTGGTTAACTACATGTGGCATCCATGTATGGGTGTTTGGTCCATCGATTCGAAACGAAATTACAAAGGAGATGATTAAATCATTCACCTTAATGCATATTAACATACTATTACCACTTGGTGTTAGCTAGTAATCAGACGCAATCCAAGACGTGTTTTCTTTTGAGATAAGCTATCATCTTTGGACATCATCACAAAGCCAAACATTGACGTGATTTGTTTTGATGAAACTGAAAGAACCATAACAGTCCAGTCACTACTCATTAGAGAGTAGATGGTTTCTTAGCAACTTTTAAACAAAATGTGGATTATACAGTACAATAAGTTGAACAAAATGATATTATCAGCTAATTTGAACTCTAATCAAATAAATAAAAAAATCAAAAACATGTTGACAAAACAAAAACGCTTATGATTTATTACCATTCAGTTACAGATCCGAGCATCATCATACACTGAATCTCTAAAAGAAACTTGATAAAAAAAAGGAAACAAGAACAAAGTTCCGAAACTGATTAGAGAGCTTTAAGCATATCCTCAGCACTACTATTAGTAAAAGCACCACCTTCTTCAAGATTCAACACTTTAACAACACCATCCTCAGCCAAAATCGCATACCTCCTGGACCTAACCCCAAGTCCCACAGGCTTATCCCTCAAATCCAATTCAACACCAAGCTTCCCAGTAAACTCACCGTTACCATCAGAGAGTAGCATCACCTCATCGTTATTAATTCCCAGATCTTTCCTCCACGCTTCCATCACGAACGCGTCGTTGACGGAGATGCAAGCGATGACGTCCACGCCTTTAGATCTGAGCTCTCCGGCTTTGGATACGAATCCTGGGACGTGCTTTTGGGAGCAGGTTGGTGTGAAGGCTCCAGGGACGGCGAAGAGGATTGTTTTTTTGCCGGCGGTTAGGGAGGAGATTGTGACGGTTTTGACGTCGTTGGTTGTTGGGTCGAGGTAGGAGAGAGTTGAGTCTGGGAGTTTGTCTCCGACGGAGATTGCGGATGTGATTGTTGGTGTTGGTGTGGAGAAGGATCTGGTGGTTGTGGTGGTGGTGCGGCGGGTGAGGGATTTGAGGGAGAGGGAGCGGGAGAAGGAGATTGGTGCGGTGAAGGATGTGGAGGAGGAGAGTAAGGGTTTGGTGATTGAGATTGAGGACGAGGAGATGATTCTCGAGACGCAGAGAGAAGAAGTCGCCATTGAAAATGTTTTGTGTTGGTTTGGCTTGTGTGATTCTGCTTTTTGTGGTGGAAGATGGAGATTGAAAGCTCCGTCATTATTGGGCTTAATTTTATATATGGGCCTGGGTTATAATTGCATTCACTTCTGGGCCTCTTAATTGTGGTTATTGTTAATAATTGAGCGAATATACTTATTGCTAAAAAGAAAGAATAAGCGAATATTCTATTTTCTGTCACTACCTTTAGACTTGACACTTTTATCCAAACCCCACCTCAAAAATGGAACGGAATACTTCCAACCGATAAAATAGCCGACTAGGTTTTAAATTTTAAATTTTAAAAATCAAATCCAAATGACACCGAAATAAACCAAACCTGATCTAAAATTTAGAAAAAATCCGAACAGAGTATGAAGTCTTAGAGCTACCTTTTTTATATTGTCAAAAATGAAAGAAAAAAAAGGCTTCACCTTTTAATTTTCTTCTTTATTCTGTAGAAGAAATTTCAGTTGGTTACAATCACATTTGAGCCACATTCGAAGTATGAAATCATTAGACTGAGACAAGTTTTTGAGTTTATTATTATGTTTTAGTTGTAAAGTCAAATGAATGTTGGATGTTAAATAATTTTATCTTTCAATATCTCATTTAGCCACAGACAAATTTTATAAAAATTGAACAGTGACAAGCCAACAAGACCAATACAAGTCACAACTAGACTAGCATAAGCCTAAACTATAGTTCCACTCAAATTAAATTAATTCATTTCAAAAATTCCCTTACTAGTTGACAATGATTGGAGAAGAGATATAAAAAGTATAAATGAAGTTTGGAGTTCGTCATCTCTGATTAAGTAATAGCTTAATCAGAAGGAACCACAAAAAAAGTATTTAATTTATTAAAGAGTCCTAAAAACAAAGATGTCAAAAGTAAAGATGCTCAAAGAATATGCTTCAACCTGAGTTGGTGGCTGCAGTTGTTACAATGTGATTCCGCCACCTGTCCTTGAGTTATAAGTTATGTGGTTACATACATGCACACTCCTTTTTTGGAACACTAATAAATTTCACAAGTTAAAATAAAACTGAACACATCAATGGTGACATAATGACAACATTTGGCATACATAATTCCACATTGGGTAAGAATTATTAATGAGTTTATAAATTGCCCCATTTGGTTAAATTTTAGTGTACATAAATGACTCAAAATCTATGTAACACCTAGTAAATATTTTGAGTTTCCTTTAGTAGTTTATTTATTACTTGTTCGAGTGTCTAGCTGACTTCCCAAATTCGTATTACTTGAGCAAGGAGCAAAATCGAAAAAAGAAAAGTCTTCATCACCTGCAAAAGGCGTGCAACACATCGTTTTAACTCTTTCCAATTTTGAAGATCTTACGGCCACTATTAGATCTTCTTTCCTTTAATCGGACGGCTGTAATCTAAATTGAATAGTTTCCCCTTTCCCGTTATATATGAAGCCAGAGAGAGAGAGCATAGAAACGCATCTGTAACGAAGCTTCTTCTCCAAAACCTCTCTCGAAACCTTTTCGATTCTCCTCGTCGTCTCATTTATCTAATATCTAATCGAAGTATGGCTACTATCACTGCTGTTAAAGCTAGGCAGATCTTCGACAGTCGTGGAAACCCTACCGTCGAGGTTTGTTTTCTTCTTCTTAAGCTTCCGATGAGTGTCAATATCTCCGATCGTTTTCTTCACGCTTGTTTGTTCATGATAGAACTGTTTAGATGATGAATAGTGAATAGATTCTGATTCTGTTTGGTATCACTGTACTTTTATTGAGATGATTTGTGAGTGATGATCGGTATTAGATTTCGTGGAAAATTTGAGAGCTAGGTTCTTCACTATCTATACCGATTTGAATAGATTTGTGAGTGATGATCGGTGTTCGATTTGGTTGAAAAAATTGAGGGTTAGGTCCTTCACTATCGTTTCCGATCTGTACGACGGATCGGAATTAGTAGGATGTTTGATTAAACTCTCGCTAGTTTATTTATCGAATCACAGTCCGATCGTGTTTTCAAATTTCAACTGATTGATTTGAAAGGAGAAAGAGGACTGATGATTATTGGATTTATGTGTTGATGATTTAGGTCGATGTACACACATCAACCGGCGTTAAGGTCACAGCCTCCGTTCCTAGTGGAGCTTCCACTGGTATGTTGCCTTTCAATTTATCCTAAAGTTTACTTAGTCCATCGTTGTTTAGTTTAACCGATGAACGTTTGGTTAGATTGATCTGTGTATTAGTAGATTTCTGGTGTGTTAACTGATTATAAACCCTAATATAGGAATCTACGAGGCCCTTGAGTTGAGGGATGGAGGATCTGACTACCTTGGAAAAGGTGTCTCAAAGGCTGTTGGAAATGTTAACTCAATCATTGGCCCAGCATTGATTGGAAAGGTAATGAACCTCTGCTTCGAATGGTTCTAGAAATTACAGATCACTTTTTATTTACATTTGTGTTTGTTACTTGTTGCAGGACCCAACTCAGCAGACTGCCATTGACAACTTCATGGTTCACGAACTTGATGGAACCCAAAATGAATGGGGATGGTGCAAGCAAAAGGTGCGTTAAGAACTCTTCTTCTTTGTGCTTTTACTTGGACCATGTGAGATGATTTTGACAAGCTTGCTTTTTTTTTTTTTGCTTACAGCTTGGAGCCAATGCTATTCTCGCTGTTTCTCTTGCTGTCTGCAAAGCTGGCGCTGTTGTTAGTGGAATTCCTCTCTACAAGGTTTGATGATAGTGCACTTCTAACTTGTCTCTTAGCAGAAAACATTGTTACTTTGTCTATGAGGCTTTTATGGTACAAGGTCAATTAAACTCTTTTGCTTTGCTATGTATCTTGGTGCAGCACATTGCCAACCTTGCTGGTAACCCCAAGATTGTGTTGCCAGTTCCTGCCTTTAATGTCATCAATGGTGGATCCCATGCAGGAAACAAACTTGCAATGCAGGTATAACCAGTTTCATTCTTTTTTTTTTATTGTATGTTAAAAGAAATTTCTAGTTCTTAGAATTTCTTACAAGCAACTTGTGTTTACAGGAGTTCATGATTCTCCCTGTTGGAGCTTCATCTTTCAAGGAAGCCATGAAAATGGGTGTGGAGGTTTACCACAACTTAAAGGTAAATATTGAATCATTCTACTCTTTCAGACGCTCATATAATGCCTAAAGAGAGTATATGCACCAAACACATTATATCGACTCCTTCAACTGCACTGAGAAAGTATATGCTCACAAATTTCTTTAATGGGATTTATTCATCCTGTTTGTTCTCATGTCCATTTCAGTCTGTGATCAAGAAGAAGTACGGTCAGGATGCAACAAATGTTGGTGATGAAGGTGGCTTTGCACCAAACATTCAGGAGAACAAGGAAGGTCTTGAACTGCTCAAGACTGCCATCGAGAAGGCCGGATACACTGGCAAGGTCTGTCACTTAACCGTCATAACTTACCTGTCCTCTTAACCAAAGAATATGCTGTAAAACTCACTGGTTGCAGTCATAATTCTGTAGGTTGTCATTGGAATGGATGTTGCTGCATCTGAGTTCTACTCATCAGACAAGACCTACGACTTGAACTTCAAAGAAGAGGTAAAATTGTCTTTTTTCCGAAATTATAAATCCTCTTGGGAATAAATCAAGATCTCAGTAGCTAACTCATGCTCTGTTTGTGTATTTGCAGAACAACGATGGTTCTCAGAAGATCTCTGGAGATGCTCTTAAGGACCTGTACAAGTCATTCGTTGCAGAGTACCCAATTGTATCCATTGAAGACCCATTTGACCAAGATGACTGGGAACACTACGCTAAGATGACCGCCGAGGTTGGAGAGAAGGTTCAGATTGTTGGTGATGATTTGTTGGTCACTAACCCCAAGGTCTGCCTTTGTTTATCTTCTTTAAAAAAATTGCTACTTCATTTTCTAAGTATGTATTTCTCTAACACTCCTTTTTCTTCAGAGGGTTGAGAAGGCAATCAATGAGAAGTCTTGCAATGCTCTTCTATTGAAGGTAAACATCCCCGTTCCCTGACTTGTTCGAAAAATCCTTGACACCTTGTTTATAAACCGTTGATAAATGAATGAATAGGTTAACCAAATCGGATCTGTGACTGAGAGTATTGAGGCAGTTAAGATGTCAAAGAGAGCTGGTTGGGGAGTTATGGCCAGCCACCGTAGTGGAGAGACCGAGGACACCTTCATTGCTGACTTATCTGTCGGTTTGTCAACCGTAAGTAACAAATTCCCCCCACCCCCCCCCCCCAAAAAATGTTCCAGGAAATCACATGTTATGTCTTGTCCAAATCATATCATAATATTATGTCATATAACAGGGGCAAATCAAGACCGGAGCTCCTTGCAGATCAGAGCGTCTTGCCAAATACAACCAGGTTAGTTAACGAGACAGGGTCTTTGTTTATTTTTTCAGACGATCACAGTCCAGAGATTCATTAGACTGATCCGCGTAATGTTTGTCATATATTGAACAGTTGTTGCGTATTGAGGAAGAGCTCGGAGCAGAAGCAGTGTATGCAGGAGCCAACTTCCGCAAGCCAGTCGAGCCATACTAGAGAGAGCATGACATAGAGTTGAGTTTTATTAAATAAAGGGATTTGTTTCCAGCTGAATGGGTTCTACTTTTTGGTAGAGAACAGTGTGTTGGATTTCATGTGATTGCCCTACTTTTTATATTAGCTTTTTTGTTTTTGTTATCTCGTGATCCTTTTGCCTCTCTCTCTCTCTCTACGCTCCAGTTGTAATCTAACATCTACGAGATTCACATGAGTTGTTGAATAAAAGTGGTTTTCTCTTTGGCATTTCAATTTCATAAAATTTTGTGACATTGTGCAACTATTCTAGTAAAGGACGATGCCCATATAGGTTTTCGGTATTGTGTCAACGGTTTTTATATCTTCCACGACAGAAACTAAAAGACCACCTTTACTGACAAAATTTGCTTACAACCGTCCCTTGCTCCGTTGCTCGCATACTTCCAATTTAGCCGAATTTCTAAAGACAAATCGAGTCAATACTTTAGATTTAAGATTAAGAATCAACTTTTAGGTTGGTTGGGAAGAAGAATAAAATTTGATGAAAGCAACTTTGTAAAACGTGAGAGCTTTTGTCGTTTTTGAGCAACTTGATGAGTGTTGAAAGATTTCACTCCAAGAATAGATCTTCTTACCCAAAATCTCACCTACCATTTTCTGTTGGAGCAATCGTAAAATACAAGAATGACAGATTTTAACCATTTTATTAATGTTCTCCAATGTAAAGTCCAAAAAATCAAAATTTTGAATTTTTAAAATAATGCAGGCTGTGGGGTTCGAACCCACGCGCACTTATGTGCAGAAGAACTTAAGTCTTCCCCCTTAACCTCTCGGGCAAACCTGCTCTTTTGTTCCTCAATCCGATTGTAACTAATATAACCCTTCTTAATCGTTCGTCTCTCACAACACGTGTGCAATCAAACCATACCACATATGCCATTCAACATCAAAGCTAATGCATCAAAATATACAAAAGCTTAACCCCGAACTTTCATTTTCTCATAAACTCCTTCCTTCCTCAAAATTCCTATATAACAATCGGAGATTGCAGACAGACACGGTCTTTACATAAATCAGTAAATTAACAAGAACAAGCAAGTATATCCAAATAGATAAAATACCAGAAACTGCAGTGCAACAACATTCCCGGGTTATTATTTTCTGTTTCAGAGGTTTTACAAAGAAACATGTCAAATCTAAACTTCTCTTTTCAATAGAGGTTTTGTTCCTATTTCTTAATTTAATATCTTAGGGAAATGAAGTTTTCTTGTTTGCATCCGCAAAACGTGTAACCCCCAAAAGAGACAAAATGTATGAAACTTACCAAAAAGAGAAAAAAGAGGTTTTTTTTTTTGCCTCCCAAACAGCAGCAAAAAATTTTATATCTTTGAGCGTTTCCAGTAAACAACTACGGCTATGCTCGTTAGAACAACAGCTCCTGTAACCACAATACCACCGCGCCACGAAACCCATCCGCCTCCTCCTCGTTCCAGAGATTCAGCTTTCTTGAGTTGACCCATTTCAGAGCTCAAGCTCCTTGTTGTCTCGGTGGAGTCCAGATACAGCCTCAATACCTTTTGTCCTGTAGACCTAGCAAGAGAAACAGCACCAACCAAATCGCTGTCTGACATAATCACAACTTTATCACCTTCATCATCCTCATATATAAGCTGAGGCTGTAGTTCTGGATTGCCATTGTCGCTGCCAATTCTCTGCATCACAATACTCATCAGCTCTTCGAGGCTTTCTGCTGAGGAAGTAAACCGGTGTACACGGCCCTTAAGGTCTTCGAGTTTGAAGGAAAAATTGTTCCCAAGTCCTAGAGACGGGTAAGAACTGAGCTTCCCAATATCTGAATGATGCATCATTGCTGACATCTCGCTTTGAGTGTCGGAATCATCAGGTGGGTCTAATGCAAGAGCTGAATCCCAGAATTTCTGCATCATCGTGTTTGCCATATCGTTCACAGCTCCAGAACTGTTCTCAACCATTGAAATAGCTGCGTGAGTGATCTGCAACACATCTACACAAGCTGCAGCAGATCCGTCTTTTTCTATAATAGGGAGATGCAGAAACTTCCCGTCATGCATTATATGCAATGCATCCAGAATCGTAGTCTCTAGTGATGCACATTCAGGATTTGGTGTCATTACCTTCTCGACAAGAGTCAATTCAGGAGATAAATTCTGCGCTACAACACGCATAAGAATGTCCTTCGAAGTCAAGATTCCCTGGATTTTGGTCCCCGTGGAAATAATCACAGAGTTAACACGCAAATCCCGCATCTTTTTCGCAGCAACATAGACAGGATCAGATGGTGCCACAAGCGCAACTTTTGAATTCTCAGTAATAATCGTCGACAAGGCAGGCTTAAACATCCTATCCCTCAGTGTCTCAATAAAAGCATACGGCGCAGAATACCCGCTTCCCCATTGCTTCTCCACACCTTCCACGGCAGCAGCTAAAGCACTACCTTGCTCTGCAGCTTTCTCCATCCTCGATATCGCATCATACAAACACTTAGTGATATCCAACAATGCGATAACCTCCCCATTCTCCACAACAGGTAAATGCCTAAACTTCCCTTGAACCATCTTCTGCAACGCCTCAAGCGCCAACGAATCAGAGGTAACAAAAATCGGATTCCTAGTCATAACCTTAGACACCAGAGTCTGATCAGGTCTCAACCCTTCAGCAATCACTCTAGTAGCAACATCTTTATCAGTAACAATACCCGAAAGAAGCGCACTCGTATCAGTCAACAAAACTGCATCGACACGACGAGCAGCCATCCTTCTACAAGCATCATAGACAGTAGTTCCTTCAGGGATAGTGAGAGCTTTGGATAAACGAAGCTTCTTCACAGTTCTCTCTCCTGTAGGAGGAGCTTGAGAAGAAGAAGGAGGTGAATTGGGTTTGGAAGTGTTGCCATTGACACTTCCGTTATCTGATTGAATTGGTTTCTTGGAAGGTGCTTGTCCTCGTCGAACACTCGAAGTAGTGCTTCTCCTTCCTGATGTAGAAGAAGGACCCGTCGCTTGTGTACTCATATCGATTCAATCAATCTAAATCTGGTAAAAAGGAAAGACCTTTAGAGCTATGCATATGTAAATTCAGAAAGGAGAGACCTTTAGATATCTAAGCACGAATCTGAATCAAACCCATTTCATAAAACGACGCAATTAACAAGGATCTGCCATGGAGGATTCAAACATTTGAAAACCTAGAAATTGAATTAGAAGATGAAGAGGAAGAAGAAGAAGAAGATTTGGGGATTAGGGTTTGTTTACCTTTTGTTCTCCACCTCTGGAGCACTTTCGATTGTTCTCTATCACAGAACCAAACGGCTATTACCAATTGTCATAAGCCAGTTTGTCGATTTGGCATTGGTTGGTTGTCTTTATTCTTCTCTGTGTGGTGGTGGTTCACCACATCGTTCTTTCTAATTGTTTAGATTTTGTTTCCAATGGTGAATGATATATATTCCCAAAATGAATTTTAGAAAACCAAATGAACAAACCGGAAACTGAATTTTGTCAGCGGCTATGGTAGATCCACATGACCACCTTTTCTTTTTTTGAAAAAAGTTTGAATTTTGAATAAACCACCGATCACAAAATGAGCATATTATAATCAAACAAATTTGACAAAAAGTCAAAACTAAAAAAGTTGATTCTTTGTTAGTCGAATGTACAACTTTTTGTTGGTGTTGGTGTTGGTGTTGGTGTTGGTGTTGGTGTTGGTGTAAGATATCAGTTTAACGTGCCACCTAGAGATATTAAAGACACTGCTAATTTTTTTATAAACAGGATGATTTGATTGACACAAAACAATTACACTACCTATCATACAAATTACTTCAATTCTTTTTTAAAAAGTTTGTTCCTAAGTTTTTTTTTTATGATATGTCAATCTTCGTTGAGAAGAGTAAAAGTCCTAGTTCCGAACTTCATCTCCAAATTGACTAATCATTAGTTACATTTAGTGTTTGCCATGAAACATAAATGAACTCAAACGATCACTAGTTTTTTCTCTGAACAGGTTTGAAAGATACTATTATCCAAAATCTATGTGAATGGTGACAATAAAATTAAAATGCAAAATTAAAATACGGTACCATATGTATAATGAAAAATTATATTGTCGAATAAATGTCATTCACATAAAGTAATGAAAAATATAGTGTGGAATAATGATATTGTGAATTGTGACTATATAGTGTGATTTCTCTAATCCCACTATTCATTCTTAACACTAATATATTTCTAATTATTTTAATTTTAATCAGCTACAATTATTATCCCATCATGGTCGTAGGTAGGGTTGGGCAATAAAATCGGAATGAAAAACCGAACCGAACTGAAAAAGGAGGTACGGTTCCGATTCTGTTTCCAGCCCAAGTAACCTACTGGATCTCAAACTGAAGATCCATAAATATCGGTTCGGTTCCGGTTATTATCCAAATATCCAATGGGTACCCGAATGTAACCGAACATTTTTAGGGCTTAAGGTATATTTTACTTTTTTATTGTAATTTTTCCGGTTATTTTGGTTAGTTCATGTATTTTTGAATGCTTTGTATAAAAATAACCAAATTATATGTATTATTTCAATTTTTATAAATATTTTATCATTATTATTCGAGTATTTTCGGGTACTTTGGGTATAAGGTAACAGAACCAAACCGAATCGAACCCGAATTTTTTTTAGTATCAACCGGTTTTTTCATAGAGAAACCAAAATCGGAACCAAAATCGAACCGAACCGAAAATCTATCAAATACTTAATGGATTCCATATTTATGGAACCGAAAAACCGTGAATGGCCAGACCTAGTCGTAGGGTTGAACAATCCATTGCATCATTTGGCGGATCAAATTCTCAAATACCCTTCTCAAACCAAAAAAATTCTACATACCCCTCTTTTAATCTACATACCCTTCTTTTATTTTCCAACAAATCATTCTCATCTCTACCCCTCCTTCCTTTTTTAAAAAAAAATTTTTAATCTAACCACCTATTATTTAATATTTTTCATTTGTCAACAACCAAAATTAAAAAAAAAATTAAAAAAACTATTCTTCTCTCTATTTCTCACCAAAAATAAATAGGAATTTTTTTTTTCCTGTTTTTAGTTGTTTCTTCCCCCTTCTACTCATTCTTACACTATTGAAACATCTTAAAGAGAAAAAAGATCAAGTTTGTTATATCCCTCCTTGCAATACAAGGATNGATCAAGTTTGTTATATCCCTCCTTGCAATACAAGGATATTTTTAAAAAAAATTCCAAATTTGGAAATTTCCATATAGATTATAAAATTTTCTCATGTTGTATGGTTTTTTTGGATATTGAACTCAATTTCTAAGTATAATAAAGTGCTATAATGATTTTTGTGATGAATTACCAGTTGAATCGTATTATATCGTATGTGAATTGAAATTGCAGAAGTACAACTACGTGCTACTGGTAGAACTATGTATTAATGAGATTTACTTGTCTTATTAATTCATA
>OVAP01002855.1:149-18185 GCA_900406295.1 Aurinia saxatilis
AACAACAGCATAAAGCAACCCTCATTTCGGTTCCGTAAGCCAAACCGGAGGACGACTGGTTCCGCAAGCTAGATTGTCCGCCTTGGTATTCAAACCATGTGCAATCGAAAGAAGATTGAAGATTGTGAATTGTGCATGTAGAATTGCAAACGTTTCCAGGTAATTGCTGAAAGCCGGCCAAGCAGAAGGAGATGATGTCACCGTCACTATATCCGTCAAATCCATTAGAAAGTAACTTCAAGCTGTCGGTGGGATAACATGCACTTCATGGCCCAAATGAGAGCATCCATTTCACAAGAAAGTGGAGAAATACTTCTCCATAAATTCCGGCATCTCATCATGATTAGCCTTTGATTATGGTACATGCCCAACCAATACCTAAAACCTTATCTGTCTCTTTCCAAGTTCCGTCGACAAAAGAAAAAAATTGTGCCCCAGATTGTTTATATATCCACCGGAACCGCTCTGTTAACACTCGAAGTATCCTCCAAAATTTGTGCATGTTCCCAAATGGAAGCCTCACCCTCTGCGAGGTTCAAAATATCCTGAGGCGACCGATCTATGTTATTAAAAACCTTATCATTTTTACCCTTCCAAATAAACAATAAAATCCAAGGAAAGACTCTGGTATGTTCATATTCAGAAATTCGCCAGAACAAGTAGTCCATAATAACAAAGACAGAACTCAATGGAAAACCTGAGGGGTGTGAAGGGATTGCCGATAAGGCCCATGTCTGCAGCGTGGGAGGGCATTCGAAATGCACATGATTAATAGTCATGTTTAAAATTTTTATTTTTATGGTAAATTTATAATGATTTTAATACGAAACCAATCTATTAAAAATACTTTATTGTAAATTTATAGTGATTTTAATGTGAAACCAATCTATTAAAAATACTTTCTACACCATGTATGCGGTTCAAACCCCAAAGAATACAATTTTTGCAGATTAAGGATGCATGAGCTTGGGCTTGACAAAGATCTAGAGTGATGCAGGCATATTAAGGGATGCATGGGCTTGGGTTTTACGAGGATCCAATGATGCATGCAGATCTGTTATCCATGTTGCGGGGAGTTGCACGGTGGAGTTGTTGGTTAAGCAGTTCACTAATTTAATTTTAAAAGAATTTGTAATAGGATTAAATTTCCATATGACAAAAGCCACAGTTAATCATTGACAAAACTTGTTACACGGCATAATCTAATGTTACAAAAATAAGTAAATAAGAAATATATTAAAGTCTTAGGATAAAAGCATAATTACGGTCCACAATATGATTCATTGCAATATGGTTCATAGAAAGAAAATTTAAACATCCAGACAACAGTAACAACAACAAACATAAAATCACAAAAGACTATGAAGCAATTCAACGAGCAGAGTTCCGAATTCACTGGGAGGAGAGGTGATTCGCGACATTTCTTAATGTATCAGTGACAATTTTCCCGAGATATTTCACCATATTTCCAGAGCTTGTGACCATAGTTGCTTGGCTCGCCATGACCTGATATCCACACGATACAAAAGACTCTAATTGCCCGCATGGCACTATCGTGAATCCGCAAGGCAAAAGGTCGATGCCAGAGAAATCTCCACCGGTGATTGCAGCCGTAAAACATGAAGCCTCTAAGAAAGCATGGATTATCATTACCTCTGATGCCTCATAGTGTGTTTCTTGAATCATATACCAATCCTATACAAATTATAATTAATTTCGATACGAAAAAATGATATGTAATTGGTACAATAATTAACTATGAACCAAACTAAATCATTTACCTGGAACTTGAAAACAGAGATTTCATTTCCTATATTATGGCTTCTTTTGATACAAATCACTTCTTGCATGCCTCCAACTGGCTGTAAATAATTCCATATTTCTTGTTTATTCGTGCGGTTGATTGTACCAAAGATTACCTCTGGTTTAGCTCGCATGCTAACCAAACCAACAGAACTAACCAAAACGCAAGGGACGTGACTCATGTCCTGAGTCTCTCGAGTGAACATTTCGATGTAATTATACGGAAATCTAAATGTAGTGAGCTGTTTCCAATTTTGTCTGGTCGCCCCACAGACTCCGGTGCAAAATTGGTTAACCATAACCGTAGATAGGTTAAGCAAGTTGGTATGATATATCGGGTCGAATACTACAAAAGGGGCAAAAGAGTTCAAAACCATGGTTAGTCTAAACCGAAACACAAAATTGACCAATAGAAAACAAAATCAAACTAGAATTTTTCCTTACTTTGGATATGGCTACTGATTGAAGGAACCAAAAGAAAACAAGTGTTGTAATAATGCCTTTGGAGAGCAGTGAGCCATTTTTGAGCACCAATTTCTGAATTCTGGTTGAAAAGATTTATGGTCTCTCCAATCTTATAAGCCCAATGGTCAAGAACGGTAACCTACATTTAATAATCGAATTATGACAATGCTATCATTATAATACAATTAAACTTGATTGTAATTGAAAATTTACCTTCGAGACACCATTGGTTATATGTTGGATAAGATATCCCGAAGGAAATCTTACAAAAGCAGGGCGTAAATGTGGTGCATATGAACTGAAATACATAGAAATATCTGCGATAACCCATGTATCATTCTCTAAATGCTTTGAACATCGAAATAGTTTGACATGTCGGGTTGGAACTAAAGGGGAGACATGTGACATAAACTCCACGTTAACCTACATATCAAAAAAGAAAAATTTAAAGGAAACAAAGTCTAATTTGATGAATAAATTAATATGAAAATTATATAAAGTGGAATGTTATTATGTACCAATTGGATTTGTGGGTGCGGGTGCGCTTCAACATGCACATCTACAATGATTGTTGGGAAGATTTGTTTCCAATGCACCTAAATAAACCAAAAAAAAAAAATTGATAATTAAAAAATGTAATTGACATGAAAATCATATATCTTTATGGTTAGTCTATACAGTAGTTTTGTTACACTTACAGGATTCATGAGATTTGTGACCAACGATAAAGCATCACATGGAACAAGTCCAGAAACTCTTGAAGCCTCATGTATAANGGTTGGAACTAAAGGGGAGACATGTGACATAAACTCCACGTTAACCTACATATAAAAAAAGAAAAATTTAAAGGAAACAAAGTCTAATTTGATGAATAAATTAATATGAAAATTATATAAAGTGGAATGTTATTATGTACCAATTGGATTTGTGGGTGCGGGTGCGCTTCAACATGCACATCTACAATGATTGTTGGGAAGATTTGTTTCCAATGCACCTAAATAAACCAAAAAAAAAAAATTGATAATTAAAAAATGTAATTGACATGAAAATCATATATCTTTATGGTTAGTCTATACAGTAGTTTTGTTACACTTACAGGATTCATGAGATTTGTGACCAACGATAAAGCATCACATGGAACAAGTCCAGAAACTCTTGAAGCCTCATGTATAAACATTGGGACATTTTTGGCATACCAAGGAAAGTATTTACAGTAGTACTGGTTCAGATCCAACCTCCCGTTTGTCCAAATTGGAGTCCCTATCCTCGCAAGAGAAATGACTTCTTTGAGCGACATTGCAGCCATAAACGAAGACGCAGTAGCCGAGGGCAATTGGCGTCTCAGTGAATTTAATTTCCCCATGAAACAAGTTAATGTCTCTAACTCTGACCGGAGAAGAATATTCTCAAACCGTTGTTCATTCTCTTGGGCCACGAGATCGGGTAAGATGGTGGGTCTGTTGCAAGACCTACACATCAATGGAGATGCCATGTTTTGAATCAGAGATCTTCTTTGGGCTCTCAGCATATAGTTTTGCTGTTGTAGACGAATCCTCGTTCGTCTATTCCGATTCGTATTTATTCTTTGAATCCTGTACAATAACAAAAAGCTTAGTAGTAAACTAACAATGATATAACAACCATGTTCATCTAAAACCATATATAAATTACCAAAATACTTAAAACATATTTTTGTGCCATTAAAGATGTTTTTAGTAGCCTACACGGAAGCTAAATATATAACTGAATCTTTTGATTTTAATATACTGTAGCAAAAGTTTGCTAAATTAATAGAGAATGGACATGATGCATCAATTACAGATTTGGGAAATTAATATCTTACCTTGGTGATACCATAGAAGATACTCACGCTCCGAAAGGCGAATCTATAGATTCAAAACTTTAACCAGTATTATTCAAACCATTAAATACATCTTATCTTATTACGTAATAAAATTGAATTAGGTGATAAATGTTGCAAAATTAAAATTAATTAAATGAGCTCAAATATTTTGCTTAAATTTTTTAATGAAAATCTGACCTTAAAAATCTTATAAGAAGAAAAATTAATAAGTTTTAGGTTAAACAAATGTATTTTCCATATGTAAACAGGGGGGAAAATATCCTCAAGAATACAAAGAGCCCTAGTCACCACCAAAAACTTATAACAAAAGGGGTAAAAGCAAAGCAATTTGAAACCTTCAGAATTCATCAAAAGCCATGTTCAACTCAATATATAAGTTGATGACGGTGAGCAATTGAAATGAAAGTTTCTACTTAGAACTCAAACTTTTCTATTAAAAGCATAATATTATTAAGATGAATGAAATCAAAATATTATATGAGATGCTAACCTTTTCAGAATATATGTGATGCAAGAATGGTGCGATGATTTTGAGGAGACGAACCTCAGATTTATAGAAAATATGCCAGTACGATTTTTTCTGGTCAAAGTAAATATTAATTATGGTTTTGTATTCTTGTTTATATAATTTATTATGAAAATTTAGCTTTGCGTTGCTTTAGTGATAAGTACAAATTCATGACTAGTAATTGATTAAACTTCCAAATTAAAAAGTTCAAGTTTACCAACAGACTTTAAGTCTAACGTCTTTCCCAAAGGTGACGCGTGTCCAAAATGTTAGCTAATAGTGGAAGTACAATACAACCTCAATAAAGTAAAAATCACTATAAATTAATAAATTCTTCTAGTCCCGAGTTAGGCAAATGTAAACTTTAACAAAATTCAATAATATAAGTAATGATGAGGATTAAGTTTTCCCCCAAAGTAATCCTGCAAGCGCACATACCTCGCAGTAGTACTTAGGAATCAAATTCATATGGAGCAAAGTGCACGCAGTGACACCTCCGAGTTTACTCGTGCTAAGTTGCAAATGAAGTTGTTTGGTGACTGTTTCGATCAGATGCATAAGCAATTCAATTAAATGATGAGTTGCTCGATCGGATACAATGAAGTTGTTCGATCGAAAACGTGAGAAAGTTAAATAATAATAAAAAAACATTAGGAAGTCAGGAATGCATCAAAGAGTTCATGGTTCGAATGATTCATGGTAGTAATTTGGAAGTCTTCTAAAAAGGCCATATAGCTTGAAATCACTAAAATTTGGCTATCCTTATGGCCAAGGCCTAATTTAGTCGAGTTCAGGTTAACTCTCAGACAAACTGCTTCATCCTTTCAGTCTCTAGACTTGTTATTAAGTTCAAGAAATCAATTGCTACTCTGAGAGAGGACATTAGAGCTTTCAAAATCGATGTCCAGTTTAAGTTAACTCTAAGTGGTGTATTAGTAGTTGTTAATCCTATTTAATATCAAGATCTAATAAGAAAGTAAGCCTTAACTACTCATTACATAATCCTATTTCCTATTTACCTAACCCTGAATTCTCCTAGAAAACCTATTAATCTATGAAACTACTCAGACATGCCTATGAGAAACATAACAACAAATGGAACTGCAATCATATTAATCAAAAGATAAAGGCTTCATAAAGGCTTCTCTGAATCGCAGAGACATAGACTACAAACTTCTCCCTTTGAATACAAATTCAAAGTAGAAACAAAATGAAAACAAAAGAATAAGAGAACTAGAAAACTATTTCGCATGGATGCTTTGTGAGCTTGTGAATTGTGATGTTTCTTCTACTTGTGGCTTCTGTATTTATAATGTAGAGGTCGAGCTTGAAGTTGAGAGAAATCAGGAAAAAATCAGTTATGATAGTCCAAAAGTTTGGATTTATCTCTTCTTATTCAATCAAATACATGTATGATTCGACTGAATATGTCTTGAAAACGCGTCTTCAGTATCTTCTAAATATCTTCAAGTGCTTCAAATAACTCCCAAGTGTAAACAAACTAATATGAAGTACGCTCCAGAAGCTTATAGTGATTTTCCTTCGTCATTTGATCGAATAAAGGAGGCTTTCGATCGAATTTGTCTAATCACTTTGGACTTCAGATGGACACATCTTCAATGATTGAGGCGTAACTCCTTGGTCATGAGGCCAAATGACTTGATTCCTACCCCCACTAACAGATGACTCACGTGGCTTGATTGTTTTAAACCCCACTTCAATCAAAATTGTACACCATCTTCATTTGGGTCCGAACATTTGGTGCTGAATTTCTGACTTTCACAGAAAATACTCATTTATCATCTAAAAACCCTTATCTTCACAAAAACACTTTGAAAACAGAAAAATGTGAAATTTACTAGCTTTATTCTCAAATTCAATGATTTCTTTAAGAAGAAAACCAAAAACCTATTCTAAAAATGTGACTTTGGTTTTGTATGTTTCTTCTTATAATTCTATTCTTGTTGAAAACAAATATCTAGTTGTCCTTATTGCATAATCATGATGTTACCATCCTGATATACATAAGAAAAAAGAAAAAAAAAAGAGTTTTAGACGTGATAATTGTTTACTTACAGTTAAAAATTGGTTATTAGCCATTTAGAGTTATAAGTCTTTCGATCCAGAGATCAATGACCATGTGTATACAGGTAATAAGTTGTTTATTTTTACAAATTAATAAGGCCTTGACCACTAACACTTTATCAATGTAGTAGTAAGGATCGAATCCACAAATCTCAATGGTTACTCTGTAACCTATTCAGTTATTTAATCAAGTTAAATCGAACAAAGTATGGTTTTTGGGACTCCAAAATGGAGATGGATTTTACTCCAATGTATCACTATATTCTATATAAAAAATTGGTGTAAGAGACACCTTTTCAAAGGCTAATTTGCAATAGGTGCCTTTTAAAAATAAAATAGGAGAAAAATGCCATTTTCGGTTTAGTTATTTTCATAATGGCAATTTTAGTCTTGAATTGGTTTGGTTTTATAATATCGGTTTATGTGTTGGTTTTAAAAAAAATTTCCTTTTAATTTTCGTAGTTGTAATAATTCAATTAAAATATTTTAAGAAAAGTAATAATTTTTTAAGGATTTAATTAAATATTAAAATATACTTTTTACCTATCACGTGCTCTTCTTCTAACATAGTTTGTTTTGAGATCTCGTTATCTCTCAGAGACATTCAAGAAAAAAAAATGGTGGATGAAAANAAAAAAAATTTCCTTTTAATTTTCGTAGTTGTAATAATTCAATTAAAATATTTTAAGAAAAGTAATAATTTTTTAAAGATTTAATTAAATATTAAAATATACTTTTTACCTATCACGTGCTCTTCTTCTAACATAGTTTTTTTTGAGATCTCGTTATCTCTCAGAGACATTCAAGAAAAAAAAATGGTGGATGAAAATGGTTTTCAAATCATTATTGTGGGATCAAAAGACGAACAGACCAGTGAAATGGTTACAAAATATGTATGACAGATACAAGGCGTGTATGATGAATACCTTTGATGTATACTAAATAATGCACATGTATGATGGATACATTTCATGGACAATAAATAATAAACACGGACGATGTATGTGTGTAATGGGATGCAAAGTGTGTATGATGGATACAAGACGTGTATGATGGATATCTTTAATAGATACTAAATAATGTGCATGTATGATGGATACATTTCATGGCCAATGAATAATAAACATGAACGATGAATACATTCCATGGACAATGAACTATAAACATGGACGATGAATACATTTCATGGACATTGACAAACGAAATTAGTCAATTCAAAACTCTTTAATCGACGTTAGGTACTTAGTTCTTCATTTTTTTCTTTTTCTTCTTCTTTGTTTTGTTAAAAACAAAAAATACAATTTTACAAATACAAAAAGAAAAAATTATGAATCTAAATAAACAAAACCAAATATAAATTAAATCTGAATTAATATTGAATTATAATTTTGTTACAAAACAAAAACTAAATTAAGGTTATAATGGGGTCATTTAACAGGAAAAAAGGTATCAATTCACAAAGACCATAAGAAAAAAAACACATTTCACAAATAACCTTTTAAAAAGATACCATCCAGCAAAATTTCCCTATTTTATTAATAATTACTAATAGCACATGTTATCAATAATATTTATGAATTGACCTCATTCATTTTCTTATATAAAAAACTCGTTAAATTAGTAGTTGATGTTCTCTTTTTATTTCAGTATTTGATGCACTTTTAAATTTACCATTATTTTATGTAATTATATATTTTTATTAATTGTGTATTTATTTATGTATTTTTAAATTTATTATTAGTTTATGTCATTATATTATTAGTTTATGTTATTATTAGTTTATTTTCTATTTTTTATTACATTTGTATTACAGTAATGATTTAACAAATTTAATAATATAGTGTTAATCATAAAAATAGCAAAATAGCAAAATATTGTAGTAGTAAAATAGCAAAATAGAGTTTGGAGGAGGAAATGGAGGAGGGTTGGAGATGCTCTTACTCCCCAATTTTATAATTTATAATAAATATTTATTGAATTTTCAAATTTAAAAATCAATAATAAAAATATTAAGATTAATATTTTAATCCAAATATTAAAAAAACATAAGAAAATATTAAAAATATATTTGAAACATAGAAAAACCAATTTTTAAAAAAAACTAAATGTTGTTGTTGTAGACTTGTAGTTGTCGGGGAACGACACTCTCATGAAATTGTCTATCCAAGTAAGATGGTTATCGATTTCCTTGCTTTTCTTCCCGAACCGTTCTTGCTCTTCTTCACGTGTCCTGCGATCGTTTTCGATGATTTTTTTGAGCCACTCAATCTCTTCAACCAGATGCGGTGGTTGATAAGAAGAAGTAGCTCTTTTTATAAGAGGAAGATCACGAACATCATAAGTAGTACGCCCCTTTGAACGTGGAGATCTAAGAAACAGTCTCTTGAGTAGTTTTACTTTATTTTTAGACACGTATTCGACATAATATTATTTCCTAAGAACCCCTTAGAAAACCTCAGTACGGATGGTCTTATAACCGATGTTTATGTGGTGACCTGCTTGAGAGTTACTACCGGATCGATCAATCACATTTAAAAAATGTGCTTATACATTCATAAAATCCAAGTTTGGTTCATGCTTTTATTCATCAATACAAATGGAAAAGACAGTTGCATTTCAAGTTTATTGTTTCTTACATAAAGCTTACTAGCTTAATTCGTAAGATACTATGGAAACCTATCTATATTTTCTTACTGAATTTATCAAATACTTTTTTGTTATTGAATGACTCAGAGTCTCAGACAGAGGCACTGCCGCACTAGCCTTCTTAGAAGAGTAATTTATAGTTTAGCTTTGAGATTGCCTTTGGATATATATATATATATTTTTTTTTTTGTGTCAACGCCTTTGGATTTAAATACTGGGATCAAGCTTCGTCTCAAATGGCAAAAAGATTTTGGGATCAAGACAGATTTTCCGCCATTGAATTTATACACACCCTGAAGATGATGTTTAGAGCTTATAAAAGTAATATATTACATATGAAAATACCAAAGTAATACAAAAAAAGTCACATTACATCCCATTGCATCCCATCACAAGTTAAAAACACCAAAGAGCTAAAAAGTTGCGCTAAAATGAACCAAAAAGTAATGAGAAGCCTAAATTACTTTGTTAACAAGATTCAAGAATGAATAATAATAGAATAAATTGGTTTAGATTGGTTAAGTTCATTATGTATCCCGGTTATGTTAAACCGATTCACTATATATATATTTGTATGTAACAAACATTTTTTACACAAGATGAATAAGAATCTGTTTTTCATCGTTACTCTTTCATGCTCATTCACTAACATGGTATCAGAACGTGAGCTCTAAAGCTCACCAATTACCGTCACTTCCGCCGTACAAATTTGTTTTCTTCTTTCGATTGACCTAGATTCACCGGTTCTTTCCACCGGAGAATCATTTTCTTGTGTTCCGATCCTGGTTATTCCTCCGGAATCGAGGTTCTTGAAGTTACGGTTATTCCGCCGATAGCTTCTTCAATCTCAAGTGCTACGGTCGTTCCGCCGTCGCAAATATTGCATATATCTCGGTTATTCCGCCGGTTTTACAACTTCGATGGCTCGTCGTTCGAACTCGTCATGTAGCTCGTGGTTCGCAATCTCAAGAACCGATAGATTCTGAAGAGGATCAAATATCACCGCCGATTCACAGAACTCCAGTGACAGAGAATATCGATAGCATCCATTCACCTTATTATCTCACCAACAGTGATAATCCAGGCTCCTCCATCATCTCTCAAGTTCTTGATGGAACAAACTATGGTGATTGGAACATTGCTATGTCTAATTCGTTGAATGCAAAGAATAAACTAGCTTTTTTGGATGGAACTTTGCCGAAACCACTGGAATCGCATTCATTATATCATATTTGGTCAAGATGCAACAGTATGGTAATGGCTTGGATATTGAATTCTGTTTCCAAAGAAATCTATAGGAGTATTCTTAGATTTCCTGATGCTGCTTCTATGTGGAAAGATTTGCATACTAGATTTCATATCACAAATCTTCCTAGAACGTATCAGCTTACTCAACAAATATGGTCACTTCATCAAGGCTCATTGGATTTATCTACATACTATACCAAACTGAAGACTTTACGGGATGAGCTTGATGAAGCTGATAATCTGAAAACATGTCACTTTTGTGACTGTTGTGCTGCTATAGAGACCAAGCATGAGAATGCTAAAATAATCAAGTTCTTGGCTGGACTAAATGAGTCATCTGCTCATGTTAGGGGTCAGATTATAATGATGAAGATGATTCCCAGTTTTGCTAAAATGTATAATCTCTTGGATCAAGATTTTGGTCAGAGAAGCCTCAGTTTTTCAGATGTCAAATGATCGGGCTTTTGTCAATGCTACTATATCGAACTACTCTCAGTCTAAACAGTCTACTAGACCTGTATGTTCTCACTGTGGGTATTCTGACCATACGGTTGACAAGTGTTACCATCTTCATGGCTTTCCAGTAGGTTTTAAGAGCAGACAGAAGACTCAGACTGAGACTCGTCCACAAGGCACAAGACAACTTTACTAATGGCAATGGATTTAATAATGCTAAACCACATAATGTGATTCAAGCTGTAGTGGCTCAGGTGGCTTTACCTACCGGTGATCAAACTCAGGTGGTTTCCAACATTCCTAAGATTGTTGGCACCTTGACAAAAGATCAAATTCAAGATGTGATAGCTTTCTTCAGCTCTCGTCTACCAGATATAGGGACCACATTGGCTTCTACATCACAAAGTCTTAGCAATGATGAATTAGCTATGCCTGATATGCATTTTTCACCCTCAACTCTAGCATTTGTTGGCATTTTACAGACATCCAAGAATGTCTTGTCATCAAAATCATGGATAATAGATAGTGGTACCACACATCATGTATCTTATGATAAGAGTTTGTTTCTGAACTTATCTTATGATCTAGAATTATCAGTAAATCTTCCTACTGGTTCCTCAGTCAGAATTGCTGGGGTTGGACAAATTCAGATTAATGATCACATCAGATTGAATAATGTGTTTTATATACCTGAGTTCAAATTGAATCTCTTGAGTATAAGCCAGTTGACTTATGATTTGTATTCTCGGGTTATTTTTGGCAAATACTCTTGTATCCAGGATACTATCAAGGGGTCGATGATTGGTTAGGGTGAGAGGATTTGCAATCTCTATGTCTTGGAACAATTCTTCGTTGGAGCATCTGAAGACAAGTTGCTAGATACTAGTACATTCTATTCTAAATCTTGTAACGCCATTGTTGATTCTGCTATTTGGCATAATAGATTAGGACATCCATCTTTTGCAAAGATTGATCTTATGCAACATGTACTTGGTTTCCAGAATATGAATAAAAGTCATCCACATTGTGGTATTTGTCCTGTGGCCAAACAAAAACATATTCCATTCAAATCAATGAATAATATGTGTTCACAGGCTTTTGATCTTATTCATATGGATACTTGGGGGCCTTTCTCAGTATCAACCACATAAGGATATAGATATTTTCTCACCATAGTGGATGACCATACTCGAGCAACTTGGGTTTATTTGATGAAAACAAAAGATGAAGTCTTGGACATTGTACCTGGTTTTTTGAAGATGCTTGAGACACAGTTTAAGACTATGGTCAAAGGTGTTCGCTCTGATAATGCACCAGAGTTGAAGTTTACTGCATTATTCAAAGACAAAGGGATTTTATCATATATTGTCCAGAAACACCAGAACACAACTTGGTGGTGGAGAGGAAACATCAACATTTGTTGAACGTTGCCAGGGCACTTATGTTTCAGTCTCAAGTTGATTTGGTTCACTGGGGTGGCTGCATATTGACAGCAGTTTTTTTATCAATATATTGCCCTCTCCACTTCTGCAGGACAAGTCTCCTTTTGTATTGCTCCGCAACAAGGTATCAGACTATTTTTTATTAAGAGTGTTTGGCTGTCTATGTTATTCTTCCACTTCAGTCAAGCAGAGACATAAATTCATGCCTAGAGCTAGAGCATGTATATTTCTTGGGTATCCAACTGGATATAACAGAAACAAGTTGTTGGATTTGCAATCTAACACAGTCTTTATCTCTAGACATGTGACATTTTTTTAACAGATTTTTCCCTATGTCAAGATTGGTGAAGCTTCACACATGATGGATTTTTTCAATTTTCCATCTGATGAGGTTCCAACAACATCAAGTCCAGGGAATTCTGTTTTTGATGTTACTGGAGTTCCAGAATCTGTAGTTCCTGCTACTAAAGTGGATGCTGCAAAGCCAGTTAGCATCACAGTTCAAAACGAGCTTCAAAACATCCTGCCTATCTGCAAGATTATTATTGTAATGCAGTCACTTCAGGTATCAAATATCATATCTTTGACTATATGACATTGGAAAAGTTGTCTCCTAAATTTGAATCTTATATATGTGCTCTGACCAAGTACTCGGAACCAAAGACATATGCTCAAGCCAAATTATTCAAAGAATATGTAGAAGCTATGAGTGTAGAGTTGTCAGCCATGGAGAGAACACATACATGGTATATTTGTTCTCTGCCTCCTGGGAAAAGAGCCATTGGGTGCAAATGGGTATACACAGTGAAACTGAATGCGGATGGTAGTCTTGAGAGAT
Organism: Aurinia saxatilis; assembly: GCA_900406295.1. NCBI lineage: Eukaryota > Viridiplantae > Streptophyta > Magnoliopsida > Brassicales > Brassicaceae > Aurinia > Aurinia saxatilis. The sequence goes on from OVAP01002855.1 coordinate 13,505, forward strand.
TCAAGGCTCGGTTAGTTGCAAAGGGTTATACACAGCAGGAGGGGCTGGATTATGTGGAGACATTCTACCCTGTGGCAAAGCTAACTACAGTTAAGGCTTTGGTTTCAGTTTCTGCAGCTAACAATTGGGCATTGTATTAGTTGGATATATCAAATGTCTTCTTGAATGGTGACTTGGATGAAGATATTTATATGAGCTTACCTCAGGGTTATACACCTAAAAAGGAGAGGTTTGGCATGAGAATCCAGTTTGTCGATTGAAGAAGTCCATTTATGGTCTTAAGCAAGCTTCAAGACAATGGTTCCTCAAGTTCAGTTTTACTGTCTTACAGCTTGGCTTTTCTAAATCTCAGGCTGATCATACTTTGTTCATCAGGTCTCATGGTTCTTCTTTTGTGGCTCTATTGGTTTATGTTGATGATATAATCATTGCAAGCAATAATGAAGAAGAAGTAGCCCAATTGAAGTTAGATTTGCATGCAGCTTTTAAACTTAGAGACTTGGGAGAGTTGAAATGTTTCCTTGGTTTGGAGTTTGCTCGATCCAAAAATGGTATTTCTATATGCCAGAGGAAGTACGTTTTAGAATTATTAGATGAAGTTGGTCAGCTGGCTGGTAAACCAGCTTCAGTTCCTATGAAACCAGACTCTAAGCTCTCTGCATTTACTGATGAATCTGTTTTGAAGGATCCAGAGGTCTATAGGAGGTTGACTGGACGTCTTATGTATCTCACCCTCACAAGACCAGATATCTCATATGTAGTAAATAGACTTTGTCAATTTTCTTCTCAACCAAAGAAATCTCATCTCACAGCAGCTTACAAAGTTCTGCATTATCTCAAAGGGACCATTGGCCTGGGACTGTTTTATCCTGCTAAGTCTGATCTTGTTTTGAAAGCATTTACGGATGCAGACTGGGGATCTTGTCATGACACTCGACGTTCTACATTTGGTTACTGTATGTTTCTAGGTTCTTCCCTCATCTCATGGAAATCTAAGAAACAACATGTGGTTTTTGCATCATCAGCAGAATATCAGTATAGAGCTATGTCCATGGGAGCAAAGGAAGTTTCTTGGTTGGTCAAGTTATTGAACGAAATTCAGGCATCACAGAAAGGTTCAGTGCCATTTTTTGTGATTCTACTGCTGCTATTCACATTGAGAGCAATCAAGTATTTCATGAACGTACTAAACACATAGAGATTGACTGCCATATAGTTCGAGATCGTGTGGGAAGTGGTTTGCTGAAGCTTCTTCATGTTCGGACTGATCATCAGCTTGCTGATATATTCACTAAACCTCTGTTTCCTTCCACATTCAACACCATTTTGTCCAAGATGAGTCTTCTTTCCATTTATGTCTCATCTTGAGGAGGAGTAATATAATAGATTGGTTTATATTGGTTAAGTTCATTATGTATCCTGATTATGTTAAATCGGTTCACTATATATATTTGTATGTAACAAACATTTTTACACAAGATGAATGAGAATCTGTTTTTCACCATTACTCTTTCTTGCTCATTCACTAATAAAGAATAACTTTATATGTAACTGGGACTCTGGGAGTGTGTAGCCCGAAGGACCTAGCTGGAGGTAGCTGGGGATGTCTGTCATGGGATTGTAGGAAGGCAGAATAAGAATGTTGCATCCTCCCATGTCACTTCCATTAAGTTGCTCGGCCTTCTCCCAGAATACACATGACAGCGTGGGTGTAACAAAAGAGGGCAAGTCTTCAGAGGAAAAAATATTAATGTATTTATTAATGTTTTATTTAAATGATTTCGGATACAAAAATTGCGTTACTGAAATTCGAATTGTGACAACTCTATGAAATGAAGCGCACATTAGCACTCCTACGATTTGTGTGTGACACAACTGAGCAATTAATAATATCGTACGCAAAGTCCGTTACATTTATACACGTAACCACGAAACGGGTATAACGTAATACACGTGTAATCATCTCATTCGCTAACATAGAAACCCACTTTCTCACCCGCTCTTAACTTCAGAGGTTTAATATTTATTTTTTCTTACCGCCTTTCAAAGAATAAAAAACAAATAAACAAGTTTTGAGAGAGACAAAGAGAGAGAGAGATTAGTAATGGCGGTCGGAGACGATGATCTAGAGAACCGAATGTCGGTGGTTAAAGATCGTGGAATCGGAAGAAACGGAGTTAACCGGAGTGGAATCGGACCACCACCACCACCTGTTCCTCCTCCGGTAACGACGTCGTATTCACAGTTCGTAAATGACGACGGTTTCTCTACACGGTGGACTTCGTGGCTTGTTCCGATGATCGTTGTCGCTAATGTGCTTTTATTCGTTGTGGCGATGTATGTTAATAACTGTCCTAAACATGTTGGATCTCACCGTCTTCTTGGTCGTCACTGTGTTGCTAACTTTCTTGGAAGACTCTCTTTTGAACCTCTTCGGACTAATCCTCTCTTCGGTCCTTCTTCTCATACGTATGTCTCTCTGTTTCCTAGATCTTTTGTACAGATTGTATAGTGAAATTGTTTGTTATATTTGAAGATTGGACAAGTTGGGAGCACTTGAATGGAGGAAAGTTGTGGAAGACCATCAAGGGTGGCGTTTATTGACGTGTATTTGGTTACACGCTGGTGTTATTCATCTTGCAGCTAATATGTTGAGTCTTGTCTTCATCGGTATTCGTCTTGAGCAGCAATTTGGTTTTGGTATGTATTATTAACATTTCTGGTGTTTGTTTCAACAAGTTGTGTAGTTGTTTTAGGAGGAATCTGAATCTTGGTTTTGAATGAATTTTTTTTTGTAGTTAGGATTGGGATTATATACTTGTTATCTGGAATTGGAGGGAGTATATTGTCTTCCTTGTTTATTCGGAACAGTATCTCTGTTGGAGCTTCTGGTGCTCTTTTTGGCCNGTGTTTGTTTCAACAAGTTGTGTAGTTGTTTTAGGAGGAATCTGAATCTTGATTTTGAATGAATTTTTTCTAGTTAGGATTGGGATTATATACTTGTTATCTGGAATTGGAGGGAGTATATTGTCTTCGTTGTTTATTCGGAACAGTATCTCTGTTGGAGCTTCTGGTGCTCTTTTTGGCCTTCTTGGTTCAATGCTTTCTGAGCTTTTCACAAATTGGACAATCTACTCTAACAAGGTTAGGTTCTTGATTACTAGTTTCTGATATGAACATTAGAGTTTTTTATTTTGGGGTTAATGAATTGGTGTGTATGTNGTGATTTTGGGGTTAATGAATTTGTGCGTATGTACAGATTGCGGCGCTTTTCACACTTCTGTTTGTCATCTTGATCAACTTGGCTATTGGGATTCTGCCTCACGTTGATAATTTTGCTCATGTGGGTGGATTTCTAACGGGCTTCTTGCTCGGTTTTGTTCTGCTGCCTCGTCCTCAGTTTAAGTGGTTAGCAAGACAGAATATGCCAACAGGCAGAAGTCTTAGATCCAAGTACAAGCCTTACCAGTACATACTGTGGCTAATCTCTCTAGCTCTATTCATTGCCGGGTAAATAACATGCATTGCCAATAATCTCAATGTCATTTCACGGTTAAGTCTAAATTTGAGAATTGATGCAAATGTTATGGTTCAAACATGTAGGTTTGTGGTGGCTCTGCTGATGCTATTCCGAGGAGAAGATGGGAATGATCATTGCCGCTGGTGTCGTTACATGCGTTGTGTTCCTACCTCAAGATGGAAATGTGATGATATCTGAGAAGTAAACAAAAATGTTTTACTTTGTAAATGCACATATATAGGTACGTTTATCATTTTCATGTGATGCTATAGTGTTTCAGTATATTGTGTGATTGGTTCTATGTGTGACTTGTGATGGTAAAAAGAGAGGAGAATTGTTTGTTTAATAGGAAAAGGTTATCAATCAATTCATTGCTTTAAGTGGTGATTCACACGTCTTGACTTGACATCACTACAAATTATTGAAAGATTTTATCAGACAAAGTGTGGACCTATTCCATACAGACGTACGAGATCTGTACCGTAGGATTCAGTCAAAACATAGATTGATGTACTTGTGTGTCCAAATCTAATTTTACACATTTCACTCACTCTTACTCACTCTTTTTTTAGTCCTTTGGACTATTAATACAAAAGATGATCAGAATTGAAATACGAAGAATACATCTTCGATTTCTCACTTTGGTTTCCATCTAACCGATTAGAAACTCCTCTGTAACCCGCAATCCCATTATCCAAACGCTGATCAAACGATCGCTCTGAAGCTGCATTGTAGTAGTAATATTGTCCCTGGACTGATCTCTTGTAGCCACTTTCTGAGAACTCTTGTAGCCTTTGTCTCGGGGCGCTTTGTGACCGAACTTTAGCTCTGTAAGACTCAGTGTTAGCCATGTAGTTAGGATGGTACCCTGTGTAGTACTCATACTCGCTTCTTGTAGGCGTGAACGGAGTTCTTCTCCTTGAACCACCACTGCTGCTTCCTGGTCTAGACCTTACTTGTGGACTGTTGTCCACACTTGTTGGCACCATAAGAGATCCTCTTTTCCTCGGTGATTCCTTGTGGTAAGAAGAGAAGTGAGGCTTCCAAGTATCAACTTCTAAGATCTTGTCATTGTCCTCATTGTACTGCGGTGCGTTCCGTAGCTTTTCCTCTGTCCTCCATTGATCAAATAATCGGCTCGAACCCATCTCAGAACGGTGG